>JZKD02S1918241.1:97627-107771 GCA_000966675.3 Picea glauca
CAACTGAGGAACATTACGAGAAAAAAACATGTTTAAAATAATATTTTCTACTTATAAATACCTATAGCTCACTGGATACATATCACACATAGTTCTAACAACATATATTAAAAAAGTGAATGCATCAAGTAAGAATAAATTAAACAAAAATCATTCATATAAACCATTTTCACAACATAATAAATATAATAACATAATAGAGAACATATTTGTTAATAATTAACCAACTGGTTGCGTATGACAGATGAACCTCCCAACCATAGGTGCTACTATTCCAAATATCAATAGTAGGCCACCCCTAATATGAGGCTATGAGTCCACAAGGAGATATGACCCTCCTAGTTGTCCACTCTCCACACACAGTAGCCCCAACACCTAGGTTCCACTCTCACAACAGTTCCAATTCCTCTAGATATCTTCCCCACAACCTGCACAACCCAAGGAATGTACCCCCTTCATTTCTAATAGTCCCTCAATATATACCATTCATTTATTAGGGATTTTGGTGTACTTGGTTGGCTAGGAATTCTCAGTAGGGGACTCCAGGAACTCTCAGATGCTTCAAGAGTGATCATCATATCCTTTACATGGATCTTGAACCATTTCCTCAATAGGAAATTCACTACAAGATTGCATACCATATTACAGGAACACATTCCTCTTTCCCAACATAAACACAACCAAACAATGGATTCCTTCAAGCACAATATGGCTAGTTCTATTCCCAACACTCAACTCCTCTCTTGCTACTCACAATATTCATGTAAAAACTTCTCTCTATGAGAAAACGTGTCTGTCCAATTCTACCCCCTCCGCCCATACAAATTTCCTCTCTTTTCTTGAATTACACTCTTCTCCAAGCTAATTGTATTCATGCCCATACTTTCCAATAACTAAGGGATGTGACTTCTCACACCCACCCTCTTACATGAATTCAATTACTGGCTTTGGGAACACTCAATCATAAATTAGAAGGTTCATATACCAATAGTAATATAATTCAGGAATGTGGGTTTGGATTAATACCCATGCATAACTCCCCCTTGAACCCCTCTCTTTTTTGGAATCATATCCCCCCATCATTTTTTATCCCTTTCATATCACATCCAATTATTACTATTTTTATTAATTATTCAATGCACATAATAAAAAATGTTTCCCATGGACACATTAAATCAATATGGGCTCTTCACCCCAATACATCAACTCACCATGTTAATTCACATTTATACAATTACATTATAATTTGTGGGGATTAAAATTGGGGATATTACATTCCCCTCCCCCTTATTTTTTCATTGTCCTTAGTGCAAAACACCCCACAGGTGTTCATACATATCTCAAAACTATGCTCTTTGGCCCTTAATCAATATATATTACAATACTAGGCTCTCTAGCCTTTAATCGGTACATAGGATTTCCATCCCAATATCATGTGGTCATCCCAACCCAATATATATACATAGGCATTCTGACCCAAAAATATAGATACATAGGCACCCTGACCAAAAACATATATATAAATAGGAACTCCAGCCCAAAAACTATATATACGTAGGTACCCTGACCCAAAATGTGACAGATAATTTCACAATTCATCATTTTGGTAGCAATTACAACCAACAATATCTCATTCTTCGTGGTTTGCACTACTTTCCTTTGTCTCTAGTTGCAATATATTTCATACTTTGTCAATTTTTACAACAATTCCAACCAAAAAACTCTCGTTCCCGTCAACCTGCAGAACCCAAGGAGGTGTACTCCCTTATCTGCACCACAATCCCTCAGGCTATACCACTTCCCTTTTAGGGTTCCAACACAAGTTCTGACATGAAGTCTCTGAGTTGTTTCTCCAGGAAATCTAGATGTGATAATGAAATCTCCAACTTTCAAATAGTTTCAATGGTGCCTTCTACACAACATCTTAAGAAAATTCTTTTAGCATAATTAACTTAGTAAATATGATAACTTATTCATATGGATGTTTCTCTATTTCACAAGAAACCATGGAAATTATTTAGCTCACTGTTATTTTTTGACACACCTTCATGATCCCATCCACCATGTCATATGCATGCTTGAGTTCCCTCCCCCTTTCCATCCTCACCCTCTAGGCTCATATATCCCCTTCATTTCTACACAACCCTTTGGGTGATCCGTCATTTTCCAAGGTGTTCTTGTGCAAGGGGAGTGCCAACTCACTACCACAATTTTACTGGAAATTTGTAACCTGTGGAAATCATAGGGTTCCAATGTCATAATAATATCCTTATTTCCTATATTAAAGCTTTAATAGACATCATCTCATATGTATCACACAAATACAATCATCATGAGATATCATCATAGCAATTTTTACTTATTAATTTTAAAATCTTTTTACATATAGGAAACTAAGTTTTGAAGAACGATATTTCTTCTTAAGACGTTTGGATATTTCAACAACATGCATCTGTCTTCCTTATGGGATTACACCATTTCCATATCCAAGACCATTTTTCCTGCAATTTTTCTCAACTTTCATTCAACCAAACAATTGTCAGTATTCATGCACATTATCATTTCATTACAACATTTGCAATCAGTCCATGAGGTGATTTCAAAATTATATTATTATGAAATTCAATAACTCCCAAATATTATTCATATTAAATGGAATGAAACTATCATTCTTTTCACACACATTATCTAGCATATTGTGATTTTCATAATGAAATCAGACATTATCAACAACCCAGTTTGCCAATACCCATGGCCACATCCACACAATGCATCCTTGCATTGACTCTGGAATACCACATATCCATGTCATGTATTTTTTGGCCCTCGACCAAGTTTTGAGGAAACGTTGGTCGTGTTTGACCAATTTTGGCACTTCAACAGGCTGGTCGAAGACGGAGCGCCCAGGCGAAGTAGAGATCGTGGGATCTCACCCATTTTGCAAGATTTTTGGGCTTTTAGGGTTTATGTAACGGGTATGGGATGTTGGCCCATGGGTTTACCCATGCTTAGGAATTTTTGTAATGTATAAATAAGTAGCTATGCGATGTAAGTAAGGTAGTAATTGGATTAGTGCAAGAGGTCATTGTCTTAGTGCATGACTAGAGTATGTTAAGAATTGTAGAGCTAACTGCAAGTGATTGTAAAAGGATTTGTGCACATACTGTGTAAGGCTTTGTGTCGTGACCTGAATTTGAGGAAGGTGGATCTAGTGCACTGTGCACAGATCACCTGTCCAGTGTGGAGTGAGATTTGTGGCTCTGTTCATGTAAGAAGATTGAAGGAGACTATTAAAGAAGAAGAAGAGTTAGTGGACATAGCCCCACACTAGGGTGAACCACATATATCCTATGTCGATGTGCTTTGTGCTATGTTGTTCATGTCATTTACATATCTATTTTCTTAGTGCACTGTTCTTGATGTATGATAGATAGATCTATGAATGATTAGCACTTTATGATGTGAATGAATGTTAGATATGAGATTATGTTATGTGCTAAGAGGTTGTAAGGGTTAGATCTTGTGTTGTTCTGTATCTAGGGTTTAATCTGCAATGTGAATGGATTTATGAACTAATGCATGCTATTGGCTAAGTGTTCTATAAGTGTTGTAATCACATATCTGTGTCCCATCTAGGTTGTAGACACCTGAGTCCTATGAACCCCCCTGCCTCTACCTCGAGTGAGACTTCATCTGCTTCACAGGTGTTACCAAAAGGGCCAATAGTTAGGTTTTTGTTGGTGTGCTATTGAAGCATTAAACCCTAGGTCTGCCCTTGTGCCAACAAATGGTTCCATTGCCGGCACCTGAAACTGTGATTGCTGGGAACTGAAGAAAAGAGAAATATATGTGCATATATTTGTTGCTGTAGTGTGTAGTATTCTACTTGACTTGCGAAGCTCTGTGCTAAGAAAGAGGCCTAATCTGAAGAAAAGAGGTAAGATCTTAAAGCTTTGTGCTCTCATAAAGTTAATATAAGTGGAAATGTTTTCTTCGAAAGTATGAATCTAGGTATGTTTGATAGCTTTTTTCCTAGTCTAAAAACTAGGGCACATCTAGAAGAAAGATTTGATCTGAATAAATTGATATAGATAGTGAAATATATGTTATTCCTATGCATAGAAAGAATTTTTGGAATAAAAAGTGGATGTAGGAACCTAGAAAGAATTTTTGCAGGTTCTAGGTCCATCACTGTGATCCCAATGCGCAGTACAAAAAGGTTGGGGATCGTTTAAGAGGAAGAGAGGATTGAAATTGTGTTATAACTGAATAATACGGGTACATCTTGCTAAGGCATGCCTTGCTATAGGTCCTAATTGTCTTTTTTGTAAATCTATTGATCACGAGGTTTTGGATTGCCCTAGAATGATTTCTAAAGTTGAAAAGATGAACATGAGACAAGAAAACTATGAAGAAGGTCAAGAAACTAAGGATATGTTAAAGAAACAAAAAGAATCATAGACTATGTTATTACAGTTGAAAGAAACGATGAATGATCATAGAGACATCAGTTTACCAGAGATCTTAAAAGAGAAGCAGTGTATAAAAACAAGACTAGGAGAATTCAACATAGACATTGTATTAGATGAGGAAACACACGCAAATGTTATGCCAGAAAGTACTTGGGCAATTTTGGGAAGGCCTGCTATGATTCCTTCATTGGGAAGGATAAGATTGTTTAAAGGAAAGATGATAAACCTATAGGGAAGAGTTACTAATGTACCTATGATGGCTCATGGAGCATCGACCGAAGAAGAATTTGAATTTATTAAGTTTGTTAAGAACAACGCCCCTTTTGCACTTTTTCTAGGAAATACCTAGGTTGAGAAAGATCAGATCCGAAGGAAAGCAGAGGAAGAAGCCACATAACAGAAAAAACAAGAATTAAGGGACTTCATAGCTATAAAATAGAGCGACTAATACAAGAACAAGAGGACAAGTCGAAGCAACAGAAGGAAATAGAGTTAGCTGTTGAAGTTGAAAGAACATAGGAAGGCTTGAAAAAACTATCCATGGAGGAGAGAAGAGAACCTACCCCGGAAATAGTAAGAGAAGAAGTATTACCCTTGAAACCTTTGGAGAACTATCAACAATGCAAAGTTACTATGCTAAGAGAAGATAAGAATAAGAATGGAAAGAAGAATAAAAAATTCATATCACAGGAAAGAAGGCAAGAAAGCTTAGTAAGAAGAAAGCAAAGTTAGAAAAACTGCAGGAAGTTCCAGATAAGACTTCGCAGAAGGCAGGCTTGCAGAACTTGAACCTTGTTGGAATAATAGAACAATGCAGAATGGAACTTCGCCGTGATGAAGCTATATGACCATTGGAGGCATCCCGACCATTAAAATGACGCTCCAAAATGGTTAAAAACACAGTTATTTCTAAAAGAGATTGCCCTTGGACTATTGAGAATGCACCATAACAGATGGATTCGTATTGATTAAGGGATTTTGACCCGTTGAAGGATTCCATTACGAAGTTGCTTATTTAATCTGTCAAATGCTACACCAGGACCACTTTTTGAAAACCGAGATATTTGAGCTAACAGAGAATTGATCACATACTGCGTTGTGTTGTCTAGACCTCACCATGTATCTTATTTCCTTGTCTATCTGTTCGCCTACTTGAGTTACTTGATCATGAGTGTGCATGTCGGGCGAGCATAGCATAGTAGAGAAGTCTGTGGAGGAGATATTAATAGACCCTATGGTTGAGAAATTCATGTATATAGGGATTCATGCATCATCGACTGGAGGATTGCAAGAATCCCCCTCGACTGCACATCGGTCTAGCTGAACCACGACTGAGAAAAGAAGCGAGCACCACGATGATCTGGAGAACGTGAAGCAGATCCCGTCGGTCTTTCCCGACTACATACCACCTTTGGCTGGCATGGTTAGTCGTGATAACGTCCCGCATGATTTCGAGTACATTCTCATCACTGTGTACCTATCGAAGGGGATACACATAGTCAAACCTCAGTTGGGACTAATCCCAGCTCTCAAGATCAATGATTTTAACTTTGGAGATCAAAATAACTATGTGATGCTCGCACTGCATAAGTAACTAGTGAAGACGACAGGGAAGAAGCCAAAGATAGTCTCCCAACCGTGGATCAAGGAGATTGCAATATCGATGACATTAAACTTGATGAAGATACCCCACTTCGACAGACATCAGGAGGTTAACGTGTGCGTTAAACTCCTCCCGTCATGCTACCATGGAGGTTACCTCTGGTTAGATATGTGCATCACTTTGGATCCAACACTGATCCACATGATCACTAGATTGAGCATGCAAGGACCATACCGTCACCAATTCTACCCAAGGAAGATGTCAGATCGCTCTCTGATGCAGCTAATAAAGGAAGCCTACAGAGATGTGGAGAAGGGAAAGTGAGGCTACAAGGTAGCTTCCATCTAGGATGGCATAGTGTGCCTAGCTTGTCAGTTGATAGCAGGCAAGCTCATCAGAAATAACCATCCTATGCAAGTCACAGGGTTCATAGTCGACCTCACAGGGAAGTTTGTCAAAGGAATGTAGATGCAATGGGCAAGCTGCCTCGTTAATGAGTTAGAGAAGGACTGTCGCGAAGTGCAGGACCAAGGCTATGAATTTCACTTCAATTGGTTGTTGATTCTCATTGCATTTGTCGCTTGGGAGATGTCGGAGGGAGAGACATTCCTGAAAGTCGAGCCATTAGATCCATTGGCTGCGAGGTTTACCACCTTGTGGTATATGAGCGATATGGTGAAGCAGTGACAATCAAATACAGTGTTCCATGCTTACTACCTACAACTCAAGCACGCCATTGAATCATTCCCTCGAATGACCCCGAACACCTTGCATACATACAGGCCACTAGTGAAGTTCCGCACAGATCGACACTTCATCTACATCACTGCGTGCAGGGATGAAAGTAAAGAGGAGTTGCAGTCCTACTAGAAATTAACTGATGAATATATGGAGGAGATAACCAAGGAATGGCCAGCCAATTTCCTTGTACCAGTCGAGGATGTAGAACTCTCTAACCCTAACATCATTTAAAGTCCGTTGGTCACCCAAAATGAGTATGATGGATAGAGAAACACAAAGAAAAGGAAGAAAAAGGAGGAAGCATAGGACATAGACAGTGAGGAGAAGGACAACGCATCGGAGGAAACTCTACCTGACTCACCTGTAGGAGGAGGAGGTGAAGAAGTAAACCAAGAGGAGGAAGGGGAAGAATACAAGAAAGAAAAGGGAAAAGTGACACCCCCAAAGGATCCCCTTACAGAGGCCAAGACGTCAAAGAAAAGGAAGGTTTCTCCGCAGAAACCCTCAACGCGGAAGAAGACCCAAGCCAATAAGCCTCAGTCACAGAATGTGCTCACAGTGGATGATATATAACTCATCATCACAGCGGTAAAAGACACCTTAGATGATATCCTACAGAGACACCAAGTGAAGAAAGAAACACTGTATGATAGAATTGAGAAAGAACTGAAATACATCTAGCAAGCTATCCAGTCAAGCCGTGCAATTTCTATTGTGCCATCTTCAACAAAGAGTGTAGAATTAGGGGATGAGCCCACCCAATTATGCATATTAGAAAATGCAATAGAGACTCGACTTCATCGAGTCCAATATGAAAATGAGTAGGCCACAGAGGCCTTGAAGCAAGAAAAGGAGGAGGCCTTAGAGAAACTTCGGGTTGAGTAGCAAGAGAAAGATGACCTTAGGGTGAAGTTCGAAGGGGACAAGGAGAAAATGCAGAAATAAACAGACTAGGTGCTTGTAGAGAAGACTGTGGTTAGAGAGGCAGTAACTAGAGCACTTTACTCTGTGCCGGGTTTGGCACAGGAGGAAGTAGAGTCCACCGAGATGCAAGTGGGGAAGCTCGCTGAAGCCATTCAACAACTTCAAGAAAGAGTAGCAGAGTTATAACTTCAAGCAGTACCAAGCACTCCAAAAGAAGTGCAAGATTAGAGGGAATAAATTGTGAGGAGCGTAGTAGAAAGAATCAGGGTGTTGGCCTCAAAATGAAAGCAACTAAGTGACTGAAGTGCGCAGACCTATGAGCACCTTGCAAAAGACCCGGAGATGAGGACATTGGAGGCACAATTCCAGGAGCCAAAGCAACAGGCATTTACAATGAAAGCACAAATGAAACTACTAACTGTAGTTGAGAAGATGAAGAGGTCATAGGAGCATCGCATAGTCTAGTAGTAGGTTACTTCCATCCAGCGCAAGGTTATGGAGGTGACATAGAGACTCCAGTCGGTGTAGAACAAATCCTACACGCTTTTTGAAGAGATCAAGGGACAAGGCTCATAGCTGGAATAGGTGGTCGTAACAATCAAACAATGCCTGGAAGGGCCTGCCACCGAGAAAGTAATTCAGGAGTTTTTCGAGAAGGAGGCTCTAGTGAAGTAGCAAGTTGAGGCAGCTCGAGGCATTCAAAGTGGTATTACCCAAATCAGAGTGACTCAGAATGAGTCACAAGTGAGTGTTGGGGGCTTGTTGGTCCTTGACCAAGTTTTGAGGAAATGTTGGTCATGTTTGACCATTTTTGGGACTTCGACAAGATGGTCAAATACAAAGGGCCTAGGCAAAGCAGAGATCGCAGAATATCACCCATTTTGCGGGATTTTTGGGCTTTTAGGGTTTATGTAACGAGTATGAAATGTCGGCCCATGGGTTTACCCATGCTTAAGACTTTTTGCAATGTATAAATAAGTATCTAGGATATGTAAGGAAGGTAGTAACTGGATTAGTGCAAGAGGTCACTGGCTTAGTGCATGACTAGAGTATGACTTGCAAAGCTAAGTGCAAGTGATTGTAAAAGGCTTTGTGCACAGACTATGTAAGGCTTTGTGCCATGACCTGAATTTAAGGAAGGTGGATCTAGTGTGTTGTACACAGATCACTTGTCCAACGCAGAGTGATCTATGTGTCTCTGTGCCTGTAAGAATATTGAAGGAGACTAATAAAGAAGAAGAATAGTTGGTGGATGTAGCCCCACACTAGGGTGGACCACGTATATCCTGTGTGGATGTGCTTTTTGCTATGTTGTTCATGTCATTTATGTGTCTATTTTCTTAGTGCACTGTTCTAGATGTATGATAGATAGATCTATGAATGCTTAGCGCTTTATGATGTGAATGAATATTAGATCTGAGCTTATGCTATGTGCTAAGAGGTTGTAAGGGTTAGATCTTGTGTTGTTCTGTATCTTGGGTTTAATCTGCGATGTGAATGAATTTATGAACTAATGAATGTTATTGGCTAAGTGTTCTATAAGTGTTGTAATCATAGATTTGTGTCCCTGCTAGGTTGTAGACACCTAAGTTCTACAACCCCCCTTGCGTCTACATCGGGTAAGACTTCATCTGCTTCGTAGGTGTTGCCGAAAGGGCTGATATTTAGGGTGTTTTTGGTGTGCTGTTGAAGCATTGAACCTTGGGTCTGCCCCTGTGCTAACAATATTCCACCACGTGAGTTGAAAGGTCTAGCAATCACTTGAAAACATCATCCAAACTTTTCCCCATTTACTTGTTTGATCTTTTGGATACCTTCCTCTTCAACCCATACAAAACACTAGGAATATAATCCTTTAGTGATTTTCGGTGTCGGTAAAGAGGTTGCAGTCCAAACATTGGTTATACAGGGGAAGACCATTAAGAACTTGTATGGCACTATATCCCTCCCATTTCCAACTACATCATGGCCTCACACATGACCATCCTTAATGAAATTTATTGCTACTACAGGAGTATGTCTCCTGACTTGACTTAGTTATGATCTCATAACCAATGTAACATAATATGCAAATAAATTTCTCATAAATGCATTCAAGTAGTAAATAGAATTTGCTTACTCAAAGCCTCTTGCCTTTACATCAGTTCAAATATTTGAACTTAAACTGAGGGAATTGTTACCTCAATTACCTTCATCATTTATGCAACATAAGAAACCAAATGCATACCTGTATGGATGTTATCAAATTAATTGATGCTACTTGAGAATTTGATATTTTGTATAAGCTTGTCAGATCCCTTCACCAATTCTCTTAGTCAACACTCTTACCATCCTCCTTTGTATTCATATGGATGGATTTCATATGCGACAACATCATCAACATCATTCTCAACCATGCTATAAA
>JZKD02S1918241.1:111185-135998 GCA_000966675.3 Picea glauca
AAATATCTACTGGACTTCCAAGGGGAACACTTGCTCAGTTAGATCAGTGAAAGGGGTGCACCTTGGGGAAGTATGTAAAGTCCACCTTTCATGAAAAGGAGAACCGTGCTTCGGTGATCCTGGAGAGAATTCACACGAACGTGTGTGGACCATTCTTGATTGATTCAACAACAAAACATAGGTATTATGTTATTTTTGTTGATGACTTTTCTCGTAAATGCTGGATATTCTTCATGCAAAAGAAGGATCAAACATTCTCAAAGTTCTGTGAGTTTAAAGCATTAGTGGAGAAAGAGTCGGGTAAGCAAGTGAAGGCTCTAAGGAACAATAATGGTGGAGAATACATATCTAACGAATTCAAAGACTTCTGCAACAGAGAAGGAATTCGAAGAGAGCTCATAGTGCCTCATAACCCACAACAAAATGGGGTCGTGGAGAGAAAGAACAGAACAATCATGGGTGCAGCACGAGCGATGTTGCATGATTAGGGCCTAGCAATGCATTTGTGGGAATAAGCATGCAATACTATGGTTTATGTGCATAACCATTGTCCTCATAGAGTACTTGGAATGAGTACACCTGAAGAAACTTTTACTAGTAAGAAACCTGATGTTTCCCATTTTAAAATTTTTGGCTCATTTGTTTATGTGCATGTGACCAAAGATTCTAGGAAGAAGCTGGAACTGATTACTGAAGTTGGGATATTTGTGGGGTACACAGAAACACCCCATAATTATCGTGTGTATTTTCTAAACAATAATATAACTGTTATGCGACGGGATATAAAATTCGATGAGGGGAAATCCATGCGGTTGTCGCTTGAGAGGGAACTAGACTTGCATGCAGAAGAGGAACTGCTGGTTCCCAAAGATGAGTCTCAAGATGTGGATCAACTACATGAGGAGGTTCATGGAGTGGAGGAAACCACTCAAGAAGATCCATCCATAAAAAATGGAAGAAATCGCACCATGGAAGCTAATAGATTGAGACTAGATGCTGCACAGAATGTAGGAGCCCCTAATTCACAGCGTAGACATAGATAGTCTCCTGATCAATTTGATGGATACATGGCTCTCATGACCAAATGTATTGTGACTAAACCATCTTCCTTTCAGGAAGTAGTGCAGGACCCCACTTGGGTTGATGCTATGGTAGAGGAGTATGACTCCATTGTTAAAAACAGTGCATGGGATATTGTCCCAAGACCGATTGACAAATTAGTGGTAGGTTCAAGATGGATCTATAAGGTAAAGCAAGCTGCTGATGGGAGTGTGGAGAAATACAAGGCCAAGTTTGTGGCCTGAGGATTCTGATGAGACTTTTGCACCTATTGCAAGGTACTCTTCCATAATATCCATCCTTGCACTCTCAGCGCAGATGGGCTAGCGCATTCATCAGATGGATGTAAAAACTGCGTTCCTCAACGGGGTAATTGAGGAAGAAATGTACATTGAACAACCAAAAGGTTTTGAGACCTTTGATAGAGAGTCACATGTGTGTAGACTCAAGAGAGAATTGTATGGGCTGAAGCAAGAACCCCCTACTTGGTACACTTGGATAGGCTACTATTTCATAGGATTGGGCTTCACCAAAAGTGAAGCGGATGCAAAACTATACCAAATTGTGGTGGGGGGTAAGATTTTCATCATTGTGCTTTATGTTGATGATTTAATATTGACTGGTGATGAGTAGTTGATACACTCATGCAAGGATGACCTTGCAAAGGAGTTTGAGATGAAGGATTTGGGCCTTCTTCATTATTTCCTTGGATTGGAAATATGGCAGTGAGATGGTGAAATTTTTGTGTCTCAAGGAAAGTATGCAAGAGAGATATTGGGTAAGTTTCACATGGATGGCTGCAAACCCATGGATACTCCTCTTTCTGGAAATTGGAGGAAAGAGGATGCTACTTCTGGAGAGGTAGTGGATGCTACTGTCTATCAACAGTTAGTAGGTTCACTAATGTATTTAGTGAACCTGAGACAAAACATTTGCTATGCGGTTAACCAACTAAGTCAAGTGATGGTTAAGCCTACCAAACTATTTTGGAAGGTGGGTAAGCATGTCTTGAGATATCTGAAGGGAACATCTAAGTATGGATTATGGTACAGACAGATGAATGAGGTGAAGTTACATGGTTTCACGGACGCAGATTGGGTAGGAAACCCAACGGATAGAAAGAGCACATTAGGGGGGATATTTAGTATCATATCTACAATTGTTTCTTGGTACAACAGGAAACAGAGATCCATCACACTTAGTTCAGTGGAAGAAGAATACATGGAAGCGATTCAAGATGCATGTGAGGCTATCTGGATGAGGAAGATCTTGGTTGGTTTGTTTGGTTCTCATTTAGATCTGACAATGATTTATTGTGATAATCAGAGTTGCATTAAACTCTTGATTAATCCTTTGTTTCATGACAGATCTAAGCATATAGATATCCGGTATCATCATCTCAGAGATTGTGTGCAGCGGAAGATCATGTTTCTTCAATACATTCCTATGAAAGATCAGGATGCAGACATTCTGACAAAGGCACTCACCAAGAGAAAATTTTTTCTTGTTGAGAGGGAGTGTTGAAAAGTCAACAAGAAACATGTGTTTAATTTACTTTTCCCTTAAATAAATTAGACAATAAATATTAATATATTATTTCATTCATAACTGAGTGAGTTGGATTTGTAACAGAATTATAAGTGTAGTTAAGTGAGTTAAGATCAGTTGTACTAGTTGTAACTAAACTTGCACTAGTGAGAGTTCAGTAAATCAGTGAACTCACATGCAACTGAAGATTCACCACGGTTAACTACATGCAAGTCAGATCTAGTGGAGACCCAGTTGAGATAACAGGTGAAAGGGACAATTTAGCTATCAGTTGTGGTTTGATCACACATGCAGTGGATATGATTATGAGCATGTGCAAACTAGGCAATTAGTATCATTGTGAGAATTCAAATTGCAAAGTTTGTACAGAGGAGGCAAGCTGTCTGGACATAGGAATTGGCACATGTATTTGCTGATTTGTGTATGACAGTGTGAGACAATTTTATTGTACTGAGAGCTCTTGGATTAGAGTTTTGTATGAGATTGTTTCATGATTCATGATATACATAATATATGATAGTGGGGTTTTTAGCTTTACGCTTTCCCGAAAAAACTTCTGTGTTAGATGTTCTTGATATTTCACTTTGTGATTGTGGTTGTGATCATGGTTTAATTTTCCGCAAGAATAATAGTAGAAGTGATTATGTATTTAACAGTGGAGTATAATTGTTAGATCAGGATAATCACAGGAAATACTTAATTTGTATTGAAATTTCTACATAAATCATGGGAAATATCAGCCATAGATCCACTAAACCTTCTCTAGGCACATGGATGAATCTCCACCATCAATCACCAAGTTGAAGCAATGTGGACCGTTTATTTTCCAACACTACATTGACAATCGATGATCGATTGTTATAGCAAGAGTTTACTCACCCTATGCAAACTTGCACATAGGTCGTTTTTACATTTCCCTATGAAGACTTGAAGTCCCTTTTTGCAAATCCCAGATATAAAAACATTATTTTTCCACATATACATGCCCTACCTATAGTACAACATGCGTATACGCAGGCTGCACCACTACAAACCGCGTACATTAGGATTTGTGCCCAAAATTAAAACAAAATCGTGTCATGTCACATCACGAGATAAATGATCCTTGACCTTCCACATACTGGAAACATTCCGACTCGACCCTTCAGTTCCACTTGAATATTATTAGGCCAAATCTAAGCTATGGAAAAGGGGAGAAGAATTCAACTTTGAGAGAAAAGCTACTCTAGAGAAATTATTCACTTCATATTGAGTCTGCATCCCTTTGTCCTTTAAGTCTAAACATATTGGTCAACCCCCAAGATATTCCCTACTTTATTGAGAACCTCATTGTCTCTCTTATATGAGCTTAAATTTGGTGGAGGCCTAGCTGGAAGGAACTAAGTTTCTTGGTTCCTAACCGTTCCGACACACAAGTTTGTAGTTTATTCACTTATGCTGATTACATTTTAATAGAAATACTCTTTTCTCGTCCAATTAATATCTTGCGAATATTTGAATTGTTATTCCATGGGTGTATTTGTTACGAATATTGATGGATTATGCTATTAAATGTGCTAACATTATACATTATCACCATATTCTTGCGTTTCTTGGTTGTTGAGGACTAGTTGCATTTGTATTACTTTGAGTCAAGTGCTCAACGGTGAACTTCATCGAACGTCTAGACGAGGTAGGCATTTTATATTGTCTTGCTAGCATATTTGTTTATATAGCATACCTGATATTAGAGTTGATTTCTGTAGTCATTTTCGTCTATTATGGTTTACCCATAGCCATAGAGATATTTTCCTTGTAACATAATTGACGACCATACTGGGGATAAAATCTTCTTTTTTGGGGTTTGGAGTGTTTTTCTACTTAGATTGCTCTCGTTTTTATTGAGTTTCTTGTTGTATGATTTCTTGACAGCCTCTGTTCACTTCGAGTCTGAGTTTCTTATCCTTCTCCTTATCTTGGCTATGTTTTGACACATATACAAGGGTTTTTTCCTAACAGTCGCATACATACGCTTGATGTCCTTCTGCAAGATGCGTATATACATGATTTTCCGTTGAATAATTGCACACATCACCCTTTGTTGCTTGGTTTCTTGGTTTGATGGTTGTTGGGTGGGTTTTGATGATTACTGAGTCTTCTTGGGTCTCTGTTATGACTGCTAAGTATATGTGGAATGACATGAAACCTTTCTTTGGTTGAAATTTTAGGTGGTGCCTTTCTCATCATCCTTTTCATCTGATTTTCCTTGCATCTTGGAATGGGTGTTATTTCTCCTTGATACCCTACTTGGTTTGTCTTTGTCTACACACAATAGAGTTTTTTATATCAAGTTGTTGTTCATTCCTTGCATTTTCATTCTCTTATATTGAAAATACAAAAATATTAGGCATTTTACATTGTTGGCATTTTGATCTCTTGAGTCTTTTCCATTTATCTTAATACATGTAAAGAAATATTGCATTTTATTTAGAATTGCATAACTAAATTGAGAATTTCATTTTGAAAATCATATCATTATTTGGAATTGAAGTTAGGACTTTTCATTTTATTCATATTCATTTATTTTACTTGCTGAGTCATAACATCACTAGTTTCATGACCACACCTTTTTGAGTAAGCAAGGCCACTAAAAGTAACACTATAATTTAAAATTGATTAGTAGCAATTTTATTTTTCTAGGGTGTACAAACTAGCTTAGGATTTAGAGCTTTGGAATAGAATTGTGTGAGTAAAATTCTGCAATGCTATTAAATCAACATATGTGTCTGACTAAGGGAGTGGAGAAATCCATTGTATAATCGGTAATATCAGGAGGCTCCTCTTACATCGGATTTAAGCACGAGGTCGCGCAAGGTTGGTTGAAGGGATATCCCCCTGATACCTTCTTAACATCATATATATTTCTGGGGATCTTTCTAGTACCCTTATCTTTGTGAGAGGCAATGCTTTCAAGGTTTCGAGCTTTGTTACCCTGCCCATACGGTGGACTGGACTTACAAATGTTCTCCTGTGCATTGGTTATACTATGTTTGCTTATTTTATTGACCTAGGTACCACATAGGTTACTTGTAGGGGTTATTCTGTAGGTACCCTAGGTCAGATAAGGGTCAGACAACACACAAACTTTATGGAGGATTACCTCTCCAGGGGGATCTGACCGACTGGTTGTTAAGCCCACGAGGGCCCTTATAACTGATTCTGATACCTCCAATATTTAGCAGAGGAGTCTTAGGCCCCTCTTGGATTAGGCATATCTACTTTAGAGAGGGAGGCCTCTTTCAGCCACTTTATCCTATTTCTGTGCATATTGGCCATTTGATTATTTTTTGGTGTGCTCTTTGATTACTAGTTGGCCTTAGGATTTGTTTTTTATATCTCGAGTCTTGAGTGATTGTGGAGCCAGACCATCTTCCTCATAGGTATCGCGGCTTGTTATAGTTACCACTGCATTTTGAGTCTTTGCCTTCTAAAAGGCCCAAATTTATCAAACATGGTACACACACCTTCACTTATCAGACTTGTGATCATACAGGGATGAGTACTGAATTGAGTCATCAAGATACTGGGTGTCCTTCGACTCCCATACCTACCATAGTTAATGGTACCCCTTCGACACCTTCAACCACAATGGTTGTAGTGCCAGAGGTGCCTATCATCACCTCTGCCCGTCCTATAGTGAATACTCAACCTATAGCCACAAACCCTTTTAGGTCTCTTTGTCACTCACCGGGATATAACATTCAGTCCATCCATATGGCCTCTGGTCCTTTTTCTTATGGTATGCCGAACTTCACATCGCAGTTTTCAAAAGCCATCCCAATGGATGGTACAAATACTAGCGTTGAAACCAGGGGCACAATGCCTCCACACACTCCATTATTATTTGGTGGAACTCATATCCCTCAAACGACTCCTACCATTGGAGGCATTCCTCCTCTTAATCTCAAGTATAATCCTGTTGCTTCTAGATGGAGTAATGAACCTGGCAGACAAGCTACTGATCATGTTCCATCCTTTACACACACCTCCTCTATGTTGATTCTGACCAACACATTTGGCATGATGAATCCACCTTTGTCCTCCGGATTCACACCCAAAGGAGGTCATTTTCACACCTTGGGCAACCCCCAAACCGGAGCCACTCTGGCTGGGGGTAGTTTTTATAACCCTCATCATAACATTCCTACTGGAATGGTGCCCAACCAACCTCTTATGAATCAACTCATAGGAGGGTCTTAAAATCCCAGACAGAGCCATGGTGCTTACCAGAACCCTGGATGGGTTGCGATTCCCCAACCACAATATTTCCAGGGAGCTTGGGGCTAGATGTCGCAACCCAGTCTCTTTTTTCTGACGACGCTCAATATGAAATTATTTTCTAAGTTAATGAATCACCATGTGTGTCATGATCCATCATGACCCTCTATCCCAACCAAGCTTCCTTCATATATTCCAAAATTCGAGGGAAGGGTTGGTGAGGATCCTGGTGATCACATTACCACCTTTCACCCATGGTGCTTTTCGAATTCCCTTAATGACGATTCTATTCGATTAATATTTTTTCAAGGCACCCTCATGGGGGTTTCCATAAAATGGTATATTGAGATACCTAGGGGGGCATACAAAACTTTTAATCAGTTGGTTTTAGTCTTCCTCAATCACTTCCAATTTCTGGCTTGTTACGATGTTGGCATAGAAATTATGTAGAAGTTTCGTCAGGATAGAGCCACTCATATCACAGATCACATCCAGGAGTGGCATAGAAAGAAGAGGTTGATCAAGGCCTACATACCCCTGAAATTCTTGCTAGATTGGTTCCTTAAATCTCTCCTGCCTTATATTTTGAAGGATGTTTCTACATTCAGGGTCACTTTTTAGGAAGAAGCGATTTTTAAAGCCCAATAGTTATATCTTATATATGCTCAGCCTGGGATGTTATACAAGATTCATCCTGACACACTGAGGTCAAACTATGACCCTAGAAAAAAGCCCAGACATCATGTTGATGGCACTCTGGGCTCCGTCAATGTGAAATCCGCAGATTCATTGACAATCCATTTGAAAGACTTGTCTCTGAATCGGTCTGTAGGAGGGACGACTTCGTTTATGTCCTCTAATCCCACTCAATCAATGGATGTACACTTTGTGCAATCATCAACTAGCACGAATGGTAACAAACAACCATGATGGAATAAGAAGAAAGGAGGTAATAATAATAATAGGGGTGGGAAGAATAATAATAAACCCAAGGACAATGGTAATAATCAGAAGATGAATAATAATGCTGGTGAGGGAAATAAATAAAGGCAGAAGGTGAAGTTTCCCTGTAAGATTTGTACAGACGATCAACTTACCCATTTATGCCCCAAACTCGCGGAAGCTATGAGGATTTTATCTCTACTACCCGCCGTGCTGACTAATCCTTTTCCACATAACCAAAACATGGCCTCAACATGGACGCAAGACAATGGCCATTTATGCATCAATATGGTTAAATCCGAGGTTAATGTAGCCACTCACTCTCATGATTAAAATTCTCCACATAGTGTACCTGGTATAGAGTTTCCTCCTTCTCTGGATACACCCTTACAGATCGAAAAACAAGATCCCCCACCTCGTATTCTCAAAGGAGTACTTAAGAACTCTACCCACAATACTAATGTTAGAGCTGCCCAAAATTACTCTATTGTTGAGGACCTCAATCAAACCCCTTGTGTGATGTCAACTTTGGAGGTATTCCAGACGTGTCCTTCATAGAGGAATGTCTTGGTATCTTCTAGATTCTTGTGGATTGAAAGTTATCAAGTTTAAAGTCACAGATGTGAAGCCTCGCTTGCCTTAGCATGTGGCATTCCAAATACAAGTGGGTTAATCAAAGTATACCATAAAGCATACTGTTGTCGATGAAGGCACTGCAACATGTGTGATGTCCTTAGTTTGTTGGAAATCTCTCGACTCTCCAACCATGTTGACTGCTTTTGATGTTCGATCCTTCCACGCTCAGGATATTCTTCTTGCCTTTTTTGTCTAGTAAGGTGGGAAGACGGTAGAGGTGTATGTTGATGTGGTTGATGTGCCCCTTGATTATAACTTGTTACTAGGACACAATTGGACTTACGCTATGACTGCAATCGTATCATCCATCTTCCATACTCTTTAGTTTCCTCACTATGGGAAGATCATGATGATCGACCAATTTTCCTTTGTGTATGGTAGCCCCAATGCATTTGTTGGACCGTCGATCCCTGTGATCGACAATTCTCAGCCAGAAAATGAGAATATCAGTGTCAGAATGTATTCATCCCTTATGGGTACCGTTGACTTCATGGCACCAATTCACCATATTTACGCCATGTCTAGTAGGACTATTTTGTCAGAGAGGTCCGTTCCTTTTTTCACTTCCTATTTTAATGATCCTTGGACCCTACCTTCCTCGACAACATCTTGTGAAGGTTAGTCACATTATGGCATGACCATGCCACTATTGGCAACATAGATTGCGTATCAATTTGTTCTTGACTCTTCCACCGATCCAAATCCTATTACCTTGCAGATAGACGAGGAGGATCCTGTCCTAGAGCCCGTATGGGCCGCTTTGTCATCTTGTTCACATGACTACCTCGATGAGACTTTTCCTTTGGATGAAGCTATCATTGAGGCCATGAATGTTTCTGACAAACCTTGGGATCATATGCATCATCACTCTTATTTATGCATGAAGATACTTTGAGTGAGATGGTCGGTCACGCCATAGTTCCACTTGATATGCATGACATTTACGCCTAAGGAAGCATGGAGAATATCTCCCCTACGGTCACGATCGATATCTCTCATATCCATGGAAAGATTGAAAATGTATACATCGATGTAGATTGTTCACTAGAAGAAATTCTTATCTACACCGAAATCTTCAAGGAATTTTGAGATGTATTCGCTTGGTCATATGAAGAGATGCCAAGAATTGACCCTCAAATTGTCAAACATGAGATTAAAACTTACCTGGATGCTAATCCCGTTTGCCAATATTTTAGAGCTGTCAATCCCCGAAAGAACCATGATATTAAGGAAGAGGTAGAAAAACTACTTAATGTTGGCTTTATCTACCTGGTTCCCTTGAATGAATGGGTATCCAATCCCATTCCTTTGAATAAAAAGAAAGGAACCATCCGCGTATGCATGGATTTTTTTGACCTGAACAAAGTCAATCCTAAAGACAACTTCCCAACACCCTTCATTGATCAGATTCTCAACGAGTGTGCAGGAAGCAAAGTTTTTTCTTTCATGGAAATATTTTCAGGGTATAACCAAATTTAAATTAAACCCAAGGACCAACAAAATACAACATTTATTTTCCCTTGGGGTACTTTTGCATACTAGAAGATGCCTTTCGGCCTTAAAAATGCCGGAGCAACCTTCCAACGTGCTATGACCTTCATATTTCACGATCTCAAGAATATAGTGGAAGCCTATCTTGACGATCTTGATGCTCACTCCCGTAAGAGAGTGGATCACCCTAAGCACCTTCGGCTAGTATTTGAAATATGTCTCCATTATCGCATCCGGTTGAACCCTCATAAATGCATATTTTTCATTAGTTCAGGACATCTTCTAGGATTTTTATTCTCTGATACTAGGATCATGGTAGATCCGTTAAAGGTTGAGGAAATACTTCAATTGCCTCCCCCACTCACTATTCACCAACTTCAAGGTTTACAAGGAAAATCTAACTTTTTATGACGATTTATAGTGAACTATGCCAATATTACTAAGGGTTTCATGTGCCTCTTGAAGAAGGACACTCCTTTTATCTGGGATGAGCGAGCCCAAGAATCCTTCGATGATTTGAAGAAATCCTTGGTATCGAAGCCTCTGTTGAAGTCTCTTGAATATAATAGAGATTATTTGCTTTATGTTTCCATGCCCGAAGAGATGATTGGTATGGTGCTGGTTCAGGAGGATGATGAGCTTTGTGAGTATGTCATTTACTATCTCAGTCAAAATTTAGTCGATCTTGAACTCAAATATAATCATGTTGAAAAGATAGCTTTGGCTTCCATTCACGCAGTCCAATGGTTACGAAATTATATATTTCTTTGCAAAACTATTTTGGTTGTCGATATCAATTCATTTCAATACGTCCTTACTAGGTGTATCATAGGGGGAATGTACAATAAATGGATTATCATCCTACAAGAGTTCGATCTTGATTTCTCCTCTGTGAAATCAAAGAAATCACTAGTTTTTGTAGAGTTAATATCCGACTTCTCATGATTAGATGAGGATGTTATTCATGTTGATTCATTTGCGGATGAACACATTTTCCTTGTCTCATCATCAGACCCCTAGTATGTAGACATTGTTTTCTATCTTAAAAATTTGAAGTTCCCTCATCATCTCTAGCGAGATGACCGTCAACATATACGATACCAAGCTAAGAACTATCTTATTATCAATGACACTTTGTATCGTCTAGGAGTTGAAAATATCCTACGTCTTTTTTTAACTCACGAAGAATTTGAGTCTGTTATGAACGGCTACCACAGTGGGGCTTGTGGTGTTCATCTATCCGAGCTTGCAACAACCCCAAAAAATTTGTGAGCCGGTTATTTTTGGCCATCTATCTTTAAATATTGTGTTGAAGCAGTTAAGAAGTGTCACCCTAACCAGGTGTTCACTTGGAAAATGCGCTCACATCTATCCCCTCTCCATCTAGTCATTATTGTCGGTAACTTCACCAAGTGGGGGGTGGAATTTGTGGATTGAAACACAACCTCGGTTGGGGGGCATCAACACACTATTGTGGGCGTAGACTAATTTACTAAGTGGGTCGAGGCCATTCCTATATTTAAATCCGATGGGAATATTGTCGACTTCTTTGTATTCAATCAAATTATAGCCATGTTCAGAATCAAAAGTGAGATTGTCACTGATCATGGAAGACACTTTCAGAATGAAATGATGGAAGAAATAGCATCTAAACTGGGGTGTAAGCATGCCCATTCTTCACCTTACTACCCCTAGGAAAATGGACAAGTAGAGGCCATGAACAAGTCTCTCAAGACCATTTTGTAGAAAACTATCAGCCAAAGCAAATCTGACTGGCATATCATGCTATATCCCACACTTTGGGCATACCAAACCTTGGTCAAGACCACCATTGATTTTTATCCTTTCCTGTTAGTACACAGTGTGGAGTCAATCTTATGCATTGAATGTGAAATCCATTTTCTTATATTGGTAGTTGCACTTCTACTTGACACTTTCGATCTCAAACGAGGCCTCGTACACCTAGAGAGCCTAGATGAGCATTGTCAATACGCCTCTACAACTATCAAAGAGAATAAAAGGGGTGTCAAGGTCCAGTACGATAAGTTTGTCTTTTCTTGGTTGTACGCTGAGGGTGACTTGGTGCTTTTATATGCTCAAGCCAAAGAACCACTAGGGGCAGGCAAGTTCAAATCCATGTGGCACGGTCCCTATGTCATGTGAATTGTCTTAGAAAAAGGATCATATGAATTAGAAGATTATGAAGGGAGCATGTTGGCTAAGCCTAGGAATGGGATCTATTTGAAAATATATTACGCTTAAGCCCCAATATTGGGCGTAACTCTTTGTATAACAATGTAATTTAGTGTATATATCTTTTTTCTTTATTTTTATCTTCAACTTTCTTATCACGTTTTCCCTTGGTTGGCAGATGTCAATGGAGTCTTCAGTCTACTTAGGATTCACAGATGGGGACAATCATCATACATGGAACTTGTCTTCCACCGCTTGGGTTGTTTACTCACCCGAGGGTCTACTGGTGTCTTCAGGTGGCGTATGTCTAGGGAAATCCACAAATGATGGGGCCAAATATAACATCGTTATAGAACTTTTGCACGAAGCCATTTCACATGGTATTCACTCTCTAGAGGTTCACCTGGACTCCCAGTTAGTAGTATGTCAATTGAATGATAGTTACCGTGTGCATGACCCTACTTTACTCTGACGATTCATATGGGTACGAATTTTGGAACGAAAATTTGATTTTATTACTTATCATCAAATACCTAGGAGTTCTAATTATGTATTCGATGCATATGCTAATTTTGTTTTAGATTGGAATTTGTCACATAACTAAAGAAAAGAAAACATTCTCATCAATGTACACATTGTAACATAAGTTAATACGAAGAACCATGCTTTTATATATATCTCAAAAATATGATGTTTATAGAAAAAAATTGGGGCTAACACCCTCAATATACATATACAACCGATCATACAATAATCATGACATCTACACATATGGTACCGAATGAGCGTCATGATAGAAAACTACGGCGTTTGCGAGACACTAAAAGAGTCACACCCAAGCATGGGGCACGCCTACCACCTGCCACTGCATAGCCTCTGGTAGATCCTCCACATGAACCATCATAATCCTTTGTGTCAAATGAGATGAGTTTCCCTGCATGTTTTGAATAAATCTCTTTGCATCCCCTCCCAATGCCTTCGACGATGTCATGGAAGTCCACCCAACTATTACCCATGATTTTGGTCATCTAGATGGTGTATTAACAATGGTGTACTCAAGCTCTCAACAAGAACTTTCTCCTGAAAAAAGTGGCATTTATCTCCTTCCAGAAAACATATTTTCAAAGAGATTTCGCAGGATGCTTATAGCCTAGGGTGGGTGAATGACCCATTCTTGCAAGCCACCTTTAGCTAGGGTGTGAACTTCTCGCACTGTTCTCTATACTTAGGGTGCGAACTTGTTTTCAAGCTTGGAAAATGGAAGAAGTCTCGAGGGTTATAGAAGGGAATCTTCTAGAAAATGGGTTGGCATTCGAATGGTTATCATTTTACTGGTTTCCTTGATTTGGTGGGATCATTCTCATCCATGTAACCATCTCATCCTGTCCTATATATTGATAGGATTTTCATGGAAAAGGTTAAGTAAGATTAATTGAAGAATTGGTGAAGGAATTGTGTGAAGAGCCCTGCTTGAACAGAAGCTTGGAGACTCTAGTAGGTCTATCAAGAGGAATTGGATCTTCTTTATACAAGGACAGAGCAAGTGTGTGTGTTGGAACCAAGATTCACCGAAAGGAATCTTGCGAAATCGAGGCGCTCAGGTTGTATCTTCTACTTTCAATTAATATGATACAGTGACATGTCCTTTTCCCATAAAGTCATTCTTACTTTATTGTGTAATTCCTTGATCATACACATAAGTTGACGATTGAATACATTTTTCTATCTTCTCTTTGGTTGGTTTGTGTTGTCTTGGTCTTGACCTCACAAGAGCACCGGAGCAAAGCGGGAGGAACATAGACCCTAGGAAGTGATACAAAAGTATGTTACTTGTTCCTCCTTACTAGCTAATTCAATGGTCATAACTTAGGGAAAGAGTCATGTCCTGTCCTATTTTGTTCTAGATCCAGGTGGATCTAGGGAGATCTGTTAGTGTTCGCACCTATCGATTAGTCCGATAACAAAATTGGCGACTCCATTGGGGATGTAACCCATTTTTTAGTGGTTTTTGGTGTTTTTCCTTGGCCATTTGCTCTTGCCTTACCTTTATTCATTTCTATCAATCTCTAAGTCTTTAGGACACACTGATAGACTCTCTAGGTCCAAAAGTCCCTTCAAATGTTTTGTCTTTTTCCAAAATTTTTCCTAGTTTTAGGCCTTCTCGCACTAAACCCCATAGTGGCCTGTGAGAACGCCTTGAGTTCTCACTTTGCCTTTCAGTCCAGTGTGAGGTTCTCGCACCCTGCTCAAAGCCAACCTACGAGAATGCTCCATTCTCTCACTCTGTATTGCTGATAGCCTGCGAACCCTCTTTTAAGATTTTTGGATTTAAGGTTTTTTCATGCTCAGATGCCCATATCAGTATACGTGTCTGAAAAGAACTTCTTGGATCACTGGTTGATGTTTTCTTGAATTTAGATTTTGTGCACAATCAGTCTTTGGAAATCAAAGGCTCTTCTTGTCCATCTTTTTCTCAACTCTCATCTCTTGAGTTTTCTTAGCAAGGATATAATCTCTGATCTTGGGATTTGAGTACTTGTTTGGTTGGGAGCTGGTGATCAGTTTGAAAGTTGGGATTGTTTGTCTTTCTCATTTTCTCATTACTTGGAAGATCATTGTTCTCATGCAATTGAAAAGACTATTCTTATCTGCTTGTCATTTTTGTCTCCATTGAAAGATTGGTTTGGGTTTTGTTTATTGCTTATTAGTTAGTTATTGATTTTCCTTACTTTCACCATCATGGTGTAGATCTTTTTGAAAAGTAAAAACCATTTTTCTTTTAAAAGCATTTTCGTTTTGAAAATATTGAAAATCAATTGTTGAAATTGTTGAAAGAGAACAAATAGAGAATTTCCATTGTTACGTGATTCATTGAGATTGCATTTTAAAGAAGATTGTGTATCGTAGTTAAAGATTGTTCCAGAACACTTCTCTTTCCCTCCCGTACATAGGATTCATCGAATGAAAATTGATATATTTCAATCCTATCTATGCATTGTTGGGTCAGAGTCTCACACAACATCAGTTTTATCTCCATTTCCTTTGAGTAACAACAACCCTTAATAACATTGCACAATTTTAAAATTTAACTAGTAACTCTTTTCTAGGGCTCTATTACACCAACAATTAGCTAGGATAGAGGTTTGGAATAGGCAGAGAGATACACTCTCCAAAGAAAAAAACACACAATAGCATCATGTGTTAAGGAGTGTCAAATTCCATTTACAACATTTCATCCTGGGAAGCCCTTCTCACACAAGGGTCAAACCCGAGGTCGCATTGATATTGGCAGAGTTACTCACCCTGCTTTGTTGATATCGGTGTAGAGATTTCATGTATTACGGGGGTCACTTAGAGGTATACCCACAATGATGAGTGGAAGCCTCTCGAGTTGATTTCGAGCTAGATACCCTGCCTTTGCGTGTGGATTGGACTATCGACTGTCTCTCCAAGATTTATTGTTGTAAGTGGTAACCTTAGTGGCCTATCTTCTTAGGGTCATACACAAGGTGACTGTGAAGGGGCAAGTCTTCACAGTACCTGGAATCGATGTTGGCCAAACTCACTCGGGCTCCTTGGAGAGTATACCAATGATTATGTGTGGGAGCTTGCACCAGGGTGTAAGTATGTTAAGCAGGTCGTCAGCGTAACTTTTCCACCCTATCCCAGCCCCTTCTCGTTTCGTTGTTGTGACATTGGATTTCATCACCAACTAGTGACTTCGGAATTATAAGGTCTTGTTTGCTTGGTATTGTTTCCTAGATTTTGTTTACTAGCGCATGCTATTTTTTTACCCAAGTTGACCATAGGACTTTCTTTGTAAGTTTGTAACTCATTCACAATAGACCCTCCACGTCGTTCACGTAGAATGCAGGGCTTACCTCTAGAAAACCTAGAAGGTTATCAACCGCTGCCTACAAGCTCACCCGAGGCCTCTCCTTAATAGAGTGAATTCCAAGACGTCACCACTCCACAAGTGGAAAGAAATGACTCTCTAGAACGGTTCCGAATTACCAATTCTCGAGAGGACTTTCGAATTCACCCCGATTCTGAGAGACGTATTATGCGAGTGAATTCTTCCGGAGACTTAGTTGTGTTGTCTTCTGGATCACTGACTGGACCCTTTCTAGGACCTGAGGGCCAAGATCCTTTTTGGTCTGCTGGTGTTTTTAGATGGGATCTCTTTGGTGCAGGATCAGGCATTGAAATCACCATCTCACCTACATTCCCCAAAACCTATGACCCAAATGTAGTACCTTTTACTACTGCTTATTATTTCCCTGGTACAAAAGCTCTGCGAGCTGACCACGTCTTAACCATCCCTTTAGAAATGGTCCATTACACAGATACTACAAGTATTCACACCGAGATTACAGTGGCTAGTCAAGCCCCTATTGGAACACTGATCTCGCCCAGTGTCACCCCGACACTTCCACCTGGATACCATGCATTGAATGCTTCTATTCTCACTCCCACACAAATCCCATCTGGAACTTCTGGTGGTCCCTCTTCTTCTGGGCACTCTCCTCCCGGCTTTGTTTCGACACTTCCTCAAACCCTTTCAGAGGACCTTTTTCATCCTCTGTCGGCAACACTTATCCTAGTGGCACCATTCCATCGTTCACACCAAAATACCAGATTCCTGTTGGTGGACAATTTCACCAAGGAGGTTTGACTCAACCCCCCTTGTAGGGAAAATTCCTATTGGAACACAAATCCCAATTGGAACACAACCCCCAATTGGAACTCAACCTTCGATTGGAGGACAACCCCCACCGACCCCACCCTATGAACAAAACATACCTCCATCCTTGGCCCAGTATTGGAACCATCTGATACAACATAATCCTCAATCGACTGGGGGGAAACAACTTCCAGCTACATCTTTTATACCGCCTGGTATAGGCCAACCATATCCAGGTATGTCCAATCCTATTTGGGTTTCGAATGCTCAAACTCATGTCCCTATTCAAGGATATAATCCCATGAGCTACTTTCCTCTACAACAACCACCGAATCTGCCTGGGTCTTCTCATTGTATGTAGACTACTTATGGTCCTACTAGTTTGCTGACGGGACTCCCTCCCCAAAGCCACCAGTACCCGCATGTGAATAGACAATTACCCTTCTTGGCCACTTTGGACCTCCCGGATCTGTCAAGGATTTTAAATGATCCAATCCGTCACTCTCCCCAATGGCCCTCTATACCAACGAAGCTACTATCGGACATCCCTAAATTCGATGGAAAAGCGGGAGAGGACCTGAACAATCACGTCATGACTTTTCACCTCTGGTGCTCATCCAACTCCTTGATGGATGACTCTATTCGTTTACGTCTTTTTCAAAGAACTCTCACAGGTTCTGCCCTGAAGTGGTATATAGAATTACCACGAGGTTTCTTCGTTGACTTCAACACCCTAGATATATCTTTCCTCACCCACTATCAGTTACCAATCCATTATGAAACGAGGACTGAGATTTTGAGTTCTTTCAAACAAACCAAAGCCACTCATATATCCAATCACATTCATGAGTGGTGACAAAGATGACGTCTCATCAAAATCGAACTTCCTGATCAGTTGTTGGTAGAGAGGTTAACAAAATCATTTGTGAACAACATCGCTTGTGACATCGCCATTGGTGGAGTTGTCACGGAAGAATAATCCATAAGTCGTGCTCAATATCTTGACCTCGTTTACTCACAAACAGGTACTCTTTACGAATTACTCCCTGATGCACCTCGTCCTTCTACTTCCACCACCTCAACTACCCCAGCTACTTCTCATGCAACCGACGGTGTGATTGGCACTTTCCATGCCCAACCACATTCTGCCTCAAGCGCCAACCTCAAACCTACTTCTTCTAATGTTCAAAATGATACATCTCCTACCCCTCCCATCGACAAGACTTCTGAGGTAAATGCAGTTTAATCTACCCCAGCTGGTAAAAACAAATCCCGAAAGGGAAAGGGTAAGCATAAGGAGGACAAAAATACTTTACAAGCAGAGAAAACCAAAACTCCACCTGTTGACGACAGGGATAAGCGCAAACCTCGATACCCTTGTATTATCTGTGGTGATGATCACTACATGAAGGATTGTCCACAACGTGCCGAGGTTACTAAGTTCCTTCAAGGGGCACCAAAATCACCTTCTCTGGCCATTTTGTCCCAACCCTTCCCCTCTCAACAACATTCCCAATTGGTCATTCATGACCAACCTTCCCCTTCTACTACGTCCTATGTATTAATGTGTACTGGTGATTCAAAGAAGAATGACATCGCACTCACCACTCGAGCCAAAGATTATTATCCCTCTAAAGAGAAGGTTGATGATATACCTCCTTCATTGGTCCAACCCTCTCCCGCAACTTCACCTACCAACGGTCCTCTTCATCTCGAACGACTGAGCCTTGACACAGTTCTTCACCCCCTTCCAAAGGGTGTCGTTTGGAAATCAGCTTTCAATCCTCATGCTCGTGCTACCCAGAACTACAACATTGTTGAAGATCTAGCCCAAGCACCTTCCGTGATGTCAGCCCTCGAAGTCCGTCAAGGTTGTCCCACACAATGGAAGGCACTGTTAAAAGCTATCGGTGGAATCGACTTGACAGACACAAATTTAATAATTTTTACTTGGAAGATCACATTCCAAGGTTACCCCCTCAACTCGCGTTCCAAATCCAAGTGATTGTCTCCCACAAAAACATTTGTAGAACCGTTATCGACGAGGCTGCCTCGACGTGTGTCATGTCTATTATCTACTAGAAAGCCATCGACTCTCCCTCTTTGATTGAATCCCATAACACACTCAAATCCTTCAATGGCTCTGGTTTTAAGCCTTATAGTGTCCTTCCTTCATTGCCAATCATGCTAGAAGGCAAAATGGTCCAAGTCAAAGAGGAAGTCTTTGACGCTCCTCTCGATTACAATCTTCTGCTTGGCCGTAGCTGGATCGATTCCATGCATGCAGTTGTGTCGACTCTTTTTCGTGTTGTACATTTCCCACATCAAGGGAAGGTAATCACCGTCGACCAATTAGCCTTCTTTAACTCAGATATGCATACTAGCAACATACCATTTATCGCTAAAACCCCACCGGGTTACGAGAATGTCGGTGTAGGTATTCTCAAAGACTCCTCGTTAATGGGCACTTTCCCCATTCCACTGCCCAATGTTCCACACTCATCTGTTGCTTCAATTAACATGATCTCCACCTTGATTCACGGAACCCTTGCATCTCACGACCCATGGCTGGTACTTGACCCTAGATATCATCTTCGTTATGAAAATGAAATGCTTTTGAGTCCGGTCGAATCCACCTATCAGTCCATTCAATCAACAACCCCCTCTCTTGGTGAGTTATCTCTAGATCCTTTCTGTGTCATTTTTCCCATGGACGAGATGATTATGTCTGTCATGGAAGACACCCCTTGGAATGATGGACATCACTGTTTCATCCTCTTCCCGGAACAACACACCATCGAGAGCTACCAATGGATCTCGACCTCGTCGACCGTTGTTGTCATTTCAACCATTCCCGAACATACACACAATGTGTTTTCCGAAGGGAACTTAAGCAATATCTCACCCACTATTCCCCTTGACATATCTATCAAACCTGGTATTGTCGAAAATTTGCATATCGGAGCTTCGTGTTCCCCTGACGAAATCATCACCTACAAGTCACTTTTCAAAGAATTTTGTGGCGTCTTCGCCTGGAGCTACGAAGAAATGCTGGGTATCGACCCCGACATTGTGATACATGAGATCAAGACATACCCAGACGCTAAACCCATCCGGCAATGCCTTCGTCCAGTTCACCCACGTAAAGCAGCTTCTATCAAGCTTGAAGTCAAGAAACTTCTCAAAGATGACTTTATTTACCCGGTGGCCCTCATTGATTGGGTTTCCAATCTTGTCCCGATCGACAAGAAACAAGGCACAATCCGCGTATGCGTTGATTATAGGGATATTAACAAATCTTGTCCCAAAGACAACTTTCCTACCCTCTTTGTCGATCAGATTGTAGACAATTGCGCCAGAAGTGAAATCTTCTCTCTGATGGATGGTTTCTCCGGGTATAATCAAATCAATATTGTTCCTGAGGATCAATAGAAAACCGCTTTCATTTGTCTTTGGGGCACTTTTGCCTATTAGAAACTCCCTTTCGGTCTCAAGAACACTGGCACAACTTTTCAGTGCGCTATGTACTATGATTTCCATGATATCAAACACATCGTGCAACCATATCTTGATGACTTACCCGCTCATTCCATGCACCAGGTCGATCATCCAATCCACCTCCAAGCCATTTTCCTTCGCTGTCGGTTTTACGATATACACTTGAATCCTCACAAATGCGTCTTCTTCATAGAATCTGGCCAACTTCTAGGCTTTATTGTTTCACGTCACGGGATCCAGGTAGATCCTTTAAAGGTCGAGGCGAATCTCAATCTCCCTCCTCCTTCTACACTTCTCTAGTTACAAAGTTTGCAAGGGAAAGCAAACTTTCTTCATCTTTTCATCCCAAACTACGCCGAGATAACTCGTGGATTTACATGACTCCTCAAAAAGGGGTATGAGTTCGTATGGGATACCATCAAAAACAAAGCCTTCGAAGCTTTGAAACTGTCCCTGACACGTTCTCCACTTCTCTTCCCCCCCGATTACTGTCGCGATTATTTCCTCTACCTCACAACCTCGATTTACACCATTGCTATGGTTCTCGCCCAAGAGGATGATTCTCATGATGAACATGTTATCTATTACTTGAGTCAAAGTCTAACGCCTACTGAAACCAAGTATTTACATGTCAAAAAACTGGCCTTGGAAGCCATCCAAGTAGTTCAACGCTTCTGGCACTATATCCTCTCTCGCAAGACTACAGTGATTTCTAACTGCAACCCTATGCAACACTTTCTCACACGTCAATTGCTAGGGGTAAAATACTCCAAATGGATTGTGATACTCCAGGAGTTTGACTTGGAATTCAAATGAGCCAAGTCCAAGAAGTCCTTAGTGTTTGCCGAGTTGATATGTGACTTCCCCTTCTCTGAAACAGAAAATGTAGCAACCAATTCATTACCTGATGAATCCCTTTTCCTAATTAGTTCTGATGATCTTTGGTATGGCGATATCATCATATATCTCCAAACCCAGACTTTCCGACCCAATTTTTCCAGTACTGATCGATGTCGAATATGCTACCAAGCCCGTCAATATATTATCCTCGGGGGATTGACTCAGTTTTTCGACGCTGCCTCACGTTCGACGAAGCCGAGAAAGCCTTAAATGACTGCCATTCTAGAGCCTGTGGTGGTCATATGTCTGGGTATGCTACTGCCCAGAAGATCTTATGCGCAGGGTATTTTTGGCCTTCTTTGTTTAATGATTGCATAATCGTCGTCCAAAAATGCCACGCTTGCCAGACCTATAATCATAAGATACGATCACACCCCATAGCTCTTCACCCTGTGGTCTCTGTTGGTCCCTTTGCGAAATGGGGCATCGATTTCATGACATGTCACCCCCACTCGGCTGGGGGGCATGGATACATTATTGTAGCCGTAGATTATTTTATGAAATGGGCCGAGGCGATGCCGACATTTGACAATACTGGAAAGAACACAACATTAATCATTTTCAATCACATCATATCTCGTTTTGGTGTTCCTCAGGCTATCGTCACCGATCACAGTAGCCACTTCAGAAACTTCATGATGTCCGAACTCACTGAAAAGTTGGGTCTTCGCCATGAAAACTCAATGCCCTATTACCCACAAGCCAACGACCGAGTTGAAGTGATTAATAAAGTTCTCATAACCATGCTTTGACGAATGATAGGGATTCACAAAACAAGTTGGCACACAATGTTTCTTTCAAAATTGTGGGCTTACCAGACATCCATTAAGTCTGCTACTGGGTTTACACCTTTCTGATTAGTCTATGATTTGGAAGCCATTCTCTCAATTGAATGCAAAATACCCTCTTTAAAACTAGCCGTCGAACTCCTACCAAACACTTCTGCTAAGGAAGAACGTCTATTGTATCTCATGCAATTAGACGAAACTCGACGTGACGATACCCTAGTCATAGAAGCCCAGAAGAAATGTGTCAAGGCCCAATACAACAAACATGTCAAGCCTCGCGTTTTCTCCAAAGGAGATCTAGTTCTCCTCTACGAACACGATCGAGATATGCTAGGAGTTGGAAAATTCGAAGCCATGTGGTGAGGTCCTTATATTGTTAGACGCGTTTTGGAAAAAGGATCTTATGAGTTGGTAGATTATGATGGTGTCCCTTTGAGTTAACCCAGAAATGGGTTGTACTTGAAGAAGTACTATGCATAAGATCACCTGTGTACGAGTACTTGTATTTTATTGTATCATACTTCTTGTGTGTTATTGTAGTTTGTTTTTTGTTATCTGGTCTCTGCCCTTATGTGACGTTGTGTTTGATTTCTAGATGTTGGAGTCTTTACTACCCCACATTGGCTTCGCTAATGGTGCTAGCCGTAGTACTCAGAACCTTTCTTTTGCTGCATGGGCAATTTACGCCCCTACAAACGAACTTGTCACTCTACGAGGTGTGTTCTTCGGTCGTGTGAACTACAATATTGCATAGTATAGCATTGTTATCGAATTGTTGATTGATGTTATCTCGATCGGTATCCATCGCTTGGTTGTGAGACTCGATTCGCAGCTCATAGTACCATAGTTTGTTGGCAAATATTGAACAAGCAGCGAATACATGTTGATATTTGTTGTCATTGATGGCAAGTTTGAAGACAGTGAATGGTTGTTGTCATTGATGGGTTAGTATCAGACAGATTGCAACAATATCACGCTTCAATCGTAACCACTGAATCCAAAATAATTCTGCACCATAGTTTACAGTCCTTGTCAGAGAAAGGATATGAGCCGTCAGATCGGAAGCAGGGCACCCATCAATCATCAGATCTACAGAAGCTGTGAGGGAGATAAGCGTGGAAGAGATCGGGTGCCACCGGGAGAAGCTCGACCGAAGGTTTCATCGGAGAATCGGGGATCAAGACTTTGAATTGTCCATTACACTTGACAACAAAAACTCCGAAATTGCGATATGCGATTTCGCGATTTGATCGCAGCTATTAAAGCAAGAATGAGATCTGGACCATTGATTTCCTTCATCGGAGAATCGGGGATCGGAGGATCGGGAATTCCGTAGGCATGTACATGGTGACATCGAAAATGCCGAAACCCCAATGAGAGGTTTGACTGAGGTCATGTGTTGACGGTCATATGGGCCAAGGCCTATAGCCAGTAGGGCTAGCGTGTGGAAAAAGGTGCATCGACATCGGGGATCGGAACTTTGAAGTGACAAAGTCACCTGACCTCAGGAGTGCCAATTTCACGATATGTGAAATCTTGATACAATCTGAGCCATCAGATCAGGCTATGATCTAGACCGTTGATTTTAGACCATGTCGGAGTTTCACGAATCGGGATATGGTAAGGATTGCAACATGAATTGCAAAATTGCGATATGCGATATCACGACACAATCGTAGCCGTTGAGTCAAGATTGCACCTAGATCATTGATTTGACCGATATATGGATTTTTGTGTATCGGGATTTATAAGTGAAAAGAACAGTGAACATGAAGAATGCCGAAACCCGATTTAAAAGGCAAGAACAATGAAGATTATCCAACAGTACAGATAAGGTTTGAATGTGATCGGAGGGTTACTATTCTTCCATGCACACTTTACACTTTCAGTTAAAAATCTGTTAGAAAAACTAATGATTGCAAATTAGTTGTCGATTGTTTGGCGTTTCGGTTGGCTGGACAGTTGTCGTCAGTTTACCCAAGGAGTTGGGAAGTTGAAACGTTGTGCCCGCGTGTATAAAAGGAGATGAAACAGACTGTGTTGGGTTGCTGTTCTAAAGGGAAAAAGAATGAAGCAGTAAGAAAGAGATGTGTGGTGTGACATTTGAAAGGAGGTAAAAAATGAGATGAAATGGAGAACATAATGATAGAGCAGAGTAGAAAAAGAGAAGAACGATAAAGCAGTAGAAGCAGAGCAGAACGATAAAGCAGTAGAAGCAGAGAAGAATGATAAAGCAAGCAGAAGAAGAGCAGAACGATAGAGCAAGCAGAAGAAGAGCAGAATGACAGAACAATGTGATGCAGAGGAGACTTGCTGGATGGACAGAGAATGAGAAGAATTACAGGACAGAAAAAGAATGGTAAGAAGTGATCTATCTGCATAAATTGTATGTGTATTCATCCTTTAATTTTATAGGGAGGTTGGGAGGTGCTCGGGAGGATTATTGTCCTTAGAAGTTCAAGTGGGTGCTTGAACACAGGAAGTTGTAACTTCCATCTGGTTGTTTCCAGAGAAACAAGGGTGGCAGGGTGGTGCTAGGGAGAACAAGTGTTCTCTGTTATACAGGTTGGAGCCTGTGTAACTGGAAGTTGGTGCTTCCATCTAGTTGGTGCTGGAATATTTAGGGAGTTGCTGCTTCCTTCTAGTGGGTGCTAGAGAAACCAGAGAGTTGGAGCTCTCAAACAAGTTGCAGCTTCTAAAAAAGAGGTAGAAGCCTCACATTGAGTTGGTGCTCAATTGTAAATGATGTACAGAACATAAAAAGACTGCCTATCATTTCGAAGAAGAAGAGGTTTTCTCCCTTTATGGGTTTCCTCA
>JZKD02S1918241.1:145843-162968 GCA_000966675.3 Picea glauca
AATGATGTACAGAATAGAAAAAGACTGCCTATCATTTCGAAGAAGAAGAGGTTTTCTCCCTTTATGGGTTTCCTCATGAAAATCTGTCTCTGTGTGTATTTTATGTGTGACTAATAATCTTTACTTTTATTGTTCATATGCTGTATATTGTTGATGACACATGAAGAAAGATTAATAATGTTTTAAAAGGTATAAAATTGTTTAATCTCACAAACAACTGATTCACCCCCCCCCTCTCAGTTGTTTTAGTATTTCCAACACAGTTAAGTAATGTCTATGCTATCCAAAGTTCTACTTTGTTAAGGGTATATTTGTGAATTCACCTCTTGGAACGTTATTTTGATTATATTGAGTATCAACATATTCCTAGATGTCTAAATACATTAACTGATGCATTAGCTAACTATGTGTTAGACAAACATTTGGGTCATTTATAAATCAATCACATCAACTTTCACACAACACAAGATAAGCCGGTAGAAGCCGTATGTATATATAACGATCAAAACGTTTTTTACAAAAAGTTCTATCCGATGACCAAAATTTCAAAATCTGAAGCTCATAGCTTCTACAAAGTGACGTCATGGATGATGTTCATGATAACACACGACTTCCCAGGCAACCCTATGAAGCAGTCGACCAATAGACTCTGACACCCCCACCGTATGACACTGATAACGTCGTGGAACCTCTCCAAGAGGCATGTCTGGAATGTATGCAGTCAAACCCTCTAAGTTTTGTTCCACTGCTTCATAATCTTTAGCATCCCATCATGGCACTGAAGCTACCTCTCCTCGTCGCTGAATAGGAGAAGTACCTAGAGGTCGATAAGGCCCCATGTCTATGTCATCAAAAAAGAATTTTTGTAATTAAACCTTGGACGAACATAAAACCATTTGCATATGATAAAATTCACAAAAACATTTAAAAAGTGAAAAAATGTGTACTTCTTACTATGATCTCCCCACTGAGTACCCTCAGGTAGGGCCAAGTCCGGATCCCCTTGGAAGTCCAACCCGACATAGGCATAATCATCGACCATCAACATCTGTGGTCACAACCAGTCAAAGAAGGAATCATTGTATTTGATGATTGGTCCAGCTACATGCCGGGCCATGAGGTTACACCACCTCAACATTCTTGGATCCTCTGGAGCTGGTAAAACCCACTCAACCTGCAACCTCAGCAAGGGGACCCTCTCAAGGAAGAAGGACACCAACAATGACCCATACCCAAATTGCTTCAGGTTTCCTCTCCTACATTTACTCAACTGCCTCTTCACGCTATGAAGGACTGCATCTGCCCAGTTAAAGACCCAAGGCTCAGTACACTCGATGACATACTGAAAGTAGCTCTGGAGAGCCATGTGAGGAGCAATGCTCCCAGCCATATGAGCAATGGTGAGCAAAATAGTGCGAAGGGTCAAATCCTGTACCCCCCAAATGGCCACTTTTCCTTTGCTCCTTTTTGCCTCTGGAACACAGTACAAACAACAGTATTCACTCATAGGTAGCCCACCACCTATGCTACCAGTTAAGCTAGCATGGTACCAACGCTGTGACAGTCCTGTCAAGAAATAAACATCCTCAATATCCAAGGACAATGTGTGGACCCCCATGTGGAATACTTGTTGGTCCACATCCCACATATGAACGAGGTACTCCAACAGTCTAACTTGGGCCCTCATACCCGGGATACGAAAGAATTTCAGGAGACTGTAGTCTCACAAAGAGGCAATGGTGCCTGGGTTATTTCCGGCAATAGCATCATCTTCTTCATGCTCTCTTTCACCCCATTCTAGAACCATGGTGATAGCCAAATGCCTGCATAAGACACATAAGAAGAAGGTCAACAACTCTCTTCAAGACTTGGTATCTTTTTTATTAAGCAAACTTCAAAGAATTTTTTCACTTTGCGGTTCTCACAGGTGCCACAGTGCAAGGTTCTTGCAGGTGCCTTTGGGGCCACCGATAATCATGCATTCTCACAGGTCCCGTGTGGCTAGCCTACGAGAATGGCTGAGCGCAATTTTGAACCCTAAAACAAGCTCAAAAACTTGAATTTTACCAATGAAAATGAAAAATTGAACCATGAAAAGATAGAGGACAAGGAGATTACCTCACTTCCAGAGACAGTTCGTCAAATGGATGGTCGTACCTCCCACAAGAAAGCACCAAAATTCAAGGGCAAAAGAGGGGTTTTGGGCTAAAATATTGGCAAAGTTACAATGACTATGGTAAAAAGAACTTTTACCCACTTATATTTACTTTTACCATTTTTGTTGGTTTTTTATAATGGTTTTATTAATTAAACCTAATGCCTAATACCCTTATGAGTGTGAATTTTGCAGACATGATGACTTTGACGTCCATACGCAGGGATACAAATATTTTTCTCTTTTTCATCGCACGTTTGAGTTGTTTTTTATGTTTTTTTGCACAAAACCTCGAGCTTGGTCTTTGTCCGTTCTCACACTAAAAAATACATGAGAATGTGATTGAGCACACTTTTATCACTTTTTTGGCCTCAACATGGTTATACAAAAAATGAACCCCCTTGAGTTCTCTTTAAGCTCTTTTCAGACTCTCTAAACATGAAAAGATCGCCGAGCGACCTTGCTATTTTCACGCTCATTACAGTATTTGAAGAAAGCATCTGTTGGGCAATAATTTATCTCTTTTTCAGTATCATCAGACTCTTTTACGAAAAAGGAACCGAGAGAGTTCTCTTTTAAGTGTTTTTCCAGACTCTATAATCATGAAAAACCTTCGAGTTTTCTATCTTTGGACTCGTTAAACAAACATCGAAAGACCCGTAATGGGACTGAACCACTCCTTCCTAGGGTTCGTTAAACATACTCCAAAGGACTCATCAAAAGGATGAGCTTCTATCAACAAGCATATGTTATCCTCCTCAAGCTTGCATAAAAATAAAGAGGTACTTGCCAGAAATAGTGGGGGAAAATTTGGGAAAGGGATGTGCTTTTGTATTCATATTATTGGCAGTAAGTGTCGCTCTTGAACATGACACCCCCCTATTCATTATCTGAAGCCAGTTTGGTAAATCCATTTGTCTCTCATTCGATTTGCTACAAGGTCATACCATGCGTCGTCTCTGAGTCAATGCTACCAAATCATTGGTCGTGTCACTCATATGTTCAAGAGAAGTTCATCCAAAATTGAGTCGGCCATCTGCAGTTGTGCATTCCCTCCGTGTCGGCCTTCCCTATGTCCAGTTCAACTTACATCGTACTCTGTTCCACCTTCAAAATCTGTTACTCATTTCATGTCATTGATGGGGGATACATCAAGGCCCTCTTGTGACGAGTTTTGTTCCGTCGACTCCAACTCATTATCTGGAAAGAAGACTTAGAAATTCTTTGGTACCTTGGAACTTGCATGCCTCAATGGCAGGTTTCCTCACTTTTGACAGTGGGTTTTCATCATTGACCCCTGATCGGGATATTCCGTTGGATGTTCGACCTCAAATCATTTATTCACATTCGGTGGATTGTACTAGTGTACCTTGGGAGTCATTAACATTAATGGTGATTTCCCTCGCACTTGTTAATGGTTTCATCAATAACTGATAATCAAGTGGTTTCTACCATGTTCGACTTCAACACATGTAATCACATGGTTAGATTTGTACTTTCAGGTGACAGGATTGAAGACCCTGGGTCTCATCTTTTTGATTCAGGATGTGATGGAATATGTATAATTTACTGACACATAGATCCACTTTGTATGTCTCGTGGCTATGTCATCTTTATTTGAAATTTCTTGCATGGATCCACAGTGTATTCTCGGTGGCTATGAAATATTTTGACGGCATGGATCCACGGTGTATGATTGGTGGCCATGACCTATGTTTATGATGTCATCAGTCTGTGATCTGAGTATGGGAATGCCTACCTCAGAACTAGTATGATATTCTGCAGATTCTTGGTTGTTTGCAGGTTTCTGATTATGTGCGCTCCTGGTTTCCGACACACACATGCAGTTTACAAAGTATTTCAACTGTCACTGATTCCGGCCTCATAATTTGGGGGGCATTCTATTACCCATGATTTTGGTCATCTAGATGGTGTATTAACAATGGTGTACTCAGGCTCCCAACAAGAACTTTCTCCTGAGAAAAGTGGCATTTATCTCCTTCCAGAAAACATATTTTCAAAGAGAGTTCACAAGCTGCTTATAGTGTAGGGTGCGAGAATGACCCATTCTTGTAGGCCACCTTCAGCTAGGGTGCGAACGTCTCACACTGTGCTCTATATTTAGGGTGCTAACTTGTTTTCAAGCTTGGAAAAGGGAAGAAGTCTTGAGGGTTCTAGAAGGGAATCTTCTAGAAAATGGGTTGGCATTCGAATGTTTATCATTTTACTAGTTTCCCCATTGGAGTCGCCAATTTTGTTATCGGACTAATCGGTAGGTGCGGACACTAACAGATCTCCCTAGATCCAACTGGATATAGAACAAAACAGGATAGGACATGACTCTTTCCCTAAGTTATGACCATTGAATTAGCTAGTAAGGAGGAACAAGTAACATACCTTTGTATCACTTCCTAGGGTCTCTGTTGCTCCCGCTTCGCTCTGGTGCTCTCGTGAGGTCGAGACCAAGACAACACAAACCAACCAAAGTGAAGATAACAAACTCTATTCAATCGTCAACTTATGTGTATGGTCAAGGAATTACACAATAAAGTAAGAATGATTTTATGGGAAAAGGACATGTTTCTATATCATATTAATCGAAAGTAGAAGATACAACTTGAGCGCCTTGATGTCACAAGCTTCCTTTTGGTGACTCTTGGTTCCAACACACACACTTGCTCTGTCCTTGTATGAAGAAGATCCAATTCCTCTTGATAGACCTACTAGAGTCTCCAAGCTTGTGTTCAAGCAGGGCTCTTCACACAATTCCTTCACCAATTCTTCAATTAATCTTGCTTAACCTTTTCCATGAGAATCCTATTAATATATAGGAGAGGATGAGCTGGTTACATGGATGAGAATGATCCCACCAAATCAGGGAAACCAGTAAAATGATAACTATTCAAATGCCATCCCATTTTCTAGAAGATTCCCTTCTAGAACCCTCGAGACTTCTTCCCTTTTCCAAGCCTGAAAACAAGTTTGCACCCTAAGTATAGAGAACAGTGCGAGAATTTCGCACCCTAGCTGAAGGTGGCCTATGAGAATGGGTCATTCTCGCACCCTAGGCTATAAGTAGCCTATGAACTCTCTTTGAAAATATGTTTTCTGGAAGGAGATAAATGCCACTTTTCTCAAGAGAAAGTTCTTGTTGGGAGCCTGAGTACACCATTGTTAATACACCATCTAGATGACCAAAATCATGGGTAACACCAACCATCATGGACCTACATATGCTTCACATACATGTATAATTAGTACTTAACATAATCCAAACATATTTTTTTTTCCTATACAAAAATACAAAAGAATGAAATATTTAAAAAACTTTGACATACCTATGTCTCTGTAGGCGGTCCCTAGTGGTAATGGAATGTCAGGATCTCCTCTGAAATCGATCCCTACATAAGGGTAGTCATCCAGAGCTATGAACTATTGTCTCCACCAGAATAAGAAGTCATCATTGTAGGGTGTTTGCACCCTACCTCACCCTCGCCGCCTCATCACCTCGATCCACCATGCCATGGCTGGATCGCAAGGTCCATGTAAAATAATATTGACTCTAGGTCCCAAGCCTAGAACCTGATCAAAGAAAAAGATACACAAGATAGAAGCAAACCTAAAGTTCCTTTTACTACCCTATTTGCATTCTGTTAACTGGCTCTTCATGTTAGCTAGCAGTGAGGTGCACCAGTCGTGCAACGTGGGTCTCAAGAACTCCACTGAGTAAAACATAAGTGGCCTCGATGCCTGGTGCAAAGAGGTCGATACTGTGATCTGTGTCAAAACGAGGACAACAATATTGAGTCTTAGATTGGTTATTGTTCGAATGGGGAGTTGTCACCCGACCTTCTCGGTCCTTGCAATGAAATGAGCATCTATGTATTCCTCTATTTTCTTATCGCTCCCAGCTCCCCAGGCGTTGAGGTTGATCACATCACCTCGATGTGACAACCCCGCTAATAAATAAATGTCCTTGACTTCAATCCTTAATGGTTTTCCATCAAGGTTGAAGCTCTCACTATCTAGATCCCAATAATCCATGAGAAACTGTAGTAATCTCACTTGGGCCCTCATACCTTTGAGGGATAAAAACTTATATAGCCCACATCTTTTCAAGGCCATTTGGGCCCCCAGATCTCTCTCTACTGCAACATCTACCTCCTCATGTTCTCTTTCTCTCCACTCTAGCACCATCCTACAAGAGACAAACCCTTTTTTAGTTAGCAACCACTAAAAATCAATGTTTACGGACATATACGTGGGATGTAGTGTTCACAGTCGCATATAGGGATGAGTATATGATGGATGTATTTTAAACAATCATGTATAATCATGCGTATACACAGCCCGATGAATTATAGCCCACGTACACCTAAAGTTTTAATTTTCACCCCAAATAAATTAAAAATTGGAACCTAATTACAAAATCTAATGCACTAAAAATAAATAGGAGGGGAAGATGAGTTACCTGGTCTAAATGGTCATCGATTCTGTTTCTCACAGCTCCCGCAATCAACAATTTAAGTTTGGAGGTAATTTGGTCCAAAATCCACTATTTGGGTAAAAAATACAAATGGTATAGTAAATTTGTTTTTTTTTACTATTTATATCAATTTTTTACCGACTTTGCATACTTTCGAACAATATTTTAGCCTAATGGACTAATACGATAGTGGATTGAGTTGGTTTTTGTAGTTTTTTCCAGGGATTCTTGCAGTTTTCAACACCATGTCACCTGTTCGTAACTTTGGACAGGTATTTTCATTACCCAACATATAGGATATGTATCCATTACATCATGCAAATTTGCATCATTCTATGACTGTCACTTATATGCCTTAGGTACGAACCCATTTTATACCGACAAAAAACCTTCTATATGTATCTAGAAGTGTCGTTATCGAATAGTAGAGACTTACCAAACATGGTACCCTAGTTAGATCCTCTACTTCATTCGGTGCCCATGCATATATTTTTTCGAAGGACCAGGAGTCCCTTATATATAACACATGAATTTATGTTGAACCTCATATATTACTCATAAACATGCTGATCTATACCTAGAGGACTCCCAAGAGAGTTTGATTTAAGCTCTTTTCCAATTTTTTTTCAAAACGAGAAAAGATTTATAAGTGAACTTGTCTCTTTCACACTCATAAATTGGATTTGAAAGGACGTATATTTGGTGCATGTTTATCCCTTTTTAAAACCAAGTAGAGTAATATTATGAAAATGAACATTTTTTGGCGTTAAGTTGTAATTGCATCTCATGCCCTTGCTTGCAATATTGAATCTATTTATGGTTCTCGCTTTTGCGTTATAAGTAGTTTACCTCAACAGTTTGCATCCTCAACCAAGCAGAGCGTTGTTTATATCCTTCGCATCTTGACACCCTATACCTAAGAGGAAACATCCCCACAAGTGTCCATCTCTCACACGCATCTCCTTGCATTGAGCATAGGTATGTTCCACTGCTGGAACTGATTTTTCTTACTTGCGACACTCATTTCCTCCTCTATATCATAACATTCATTTGACTATGAAAAAACAAAAAAAGACGGGCAGTAAGGGAATATTATCTTATATTAATAGCACTCGTGTCGCCTTTGAACATAGAACAAAATTTTTGAGTCCACGTGTCATCAAAATTTTTCGTTTAGCATGACATTAGGAAGCTGATATCGTTACATATAGTTTACTCCCCCGATTGGTTACTCTTCCAGTCCCTATGGAGAATTTGATTGTTGCCTCCTGCATCTCAAAATTTCATCATTGAGTCTATGATGCCAGAGTCTTCCATATGTCTCATGCTCTTGTTCAAAGGATGTTTATCAACCTGTGTCATCCATTCCTCAGAACTCTTGAATTTTCATGTCGGCCATACCCTCAGTGTGTCTTAGAATCACATGAATTTGTAGTCCTATTGCACACCCTCGACCTACTTTCCTCATTGGTAGGTACCCTTGAACCTAGGAGTCAACATTGTATCATTTGTCATTGACTAGGTGGTTTTCCTTATGTTTGACGACAAGACATATATTCACACATTGGGATTCGTGCAGTGTCTTGGATTCCATTATCCCTATTGGTGGTTTCCTCGCCTTTTCAACAGTTTTCCTCATTAGCTACTATTCAGAGGGTCTTTTTCGTGTATCGCTTACACCTGGCACACGAGAAATATGCATAGGGTCGTTGGTTCATGAAAATGTTCTTCCTCTGATTTCCTCCAAATGATCAAGCTCCTTCTTTGTACCTCATGATGAATGATGAGAGATGCCTTAATGATCTCCTTTCAGTCGGTCTCCTTCCATCGAATTCAACTCATCTATTCTAGAGACGAGACCTAGAGTCCTATGAGTACCTAGAGACTTGTAGTGGCAGGTTCTCTCACCATTGATAGTTGGGAATACATCAATGTCTCCTGATCGATGGATTCTTTAAGTGTTCGACCCCAAATCCTTTATTCACACTTGTAAGAATGTACTTGGTCCCTTGAAACCTACTTTCATCATCCGTAGGTTGTCTTGTGTTTGTTAATGATATACCTCAATGACCAGTAATCAAACAAAGTCTCATTGTGTTGGACCTCAACTCCTTTATTCACATGATGTAGACTTACACCTTTGGCAAATTGTGTATAAGACTTGAAGACACCAGTTTATAGTCACAACTTCCTTGATTTGTTGCTACTTTTCATTTGACCAATACCGATGTGACTTCAACGATCATGGGAGATTAGATTGTACTCCATGGTATACAAATATCTTTAGATTTATTTTGAGATTGGTTTTAGTGGGCCTTGTTCATGACTATGACAGCCTTTGGCATGTAGCCACCTTTGTATTTCCTATTCATGGCCATGGACAACTGTTTGGTATATTTTCACATGGATCTGCAGTGTAATTCAAATTGGCAACCATATGTACAAATTCAATACAAATTGTAATGAGCAGCTAGTTCTTCCAGCTGGGTCCCCATTACTCCACTTCTGGGTTTCATAATGTATTTCGGCCATCACAGATACTCCTATGACCTCACACATTAGGGGGCATCTATTATAGAAATATTTTCCTTACCTTATGCAAACTTGCACATATGGCCTTTTTCCATTTCCCTATACAGACTTGAAGTCCCTTTTTGCAAATCCCAGAGCTCAAAAGATTAGTTTTTCATATATACATGCCTTACCTACAGTACAACACGTGTATACGCAGGTTGCATCATTATAGCCCACATACATAAGGAATTTTGCCTAAAATTAAAAAATGGTGTCGGGTTTCCATGTCATGTCATGAGATCCATGATCCTTGACCTTCCACATACTGGAAACATTTCGAATCAATCCTTAAGTTCCACTTGAAGTCTACAAATAGGCCAAATCCGAGCTATGGAAAAGGGGAGAAGAATTCAACTTTGAGAGCAAAGTTACTCTAAAGAAATTATTCACTTCATATTGAGTCTGCATCCCTTTGTCCTTTAAGTTTGAACAGATTGTTCATCCCCCAAGCTCTTCCCTACCTGATTGAGAACCTCATTGTCTCTCTTATATGAGCTTGCCTTTGGTGGAGGATTGAAGAGGTGGAGGCCCAACTGGAAGGAACTTAGTTTCTCGGTTCCGAACCATGCCGACACAAAAGTTTTTAATTCATTCACTTCTGTTGATTACATTTTAATAGAAATACTCTTTTCTCGTCCAATTAATATCTTGCGAATATTTGAATTGTTATTCCATGGGCATATTTTTTTATGAGTATTGATGGATTATGCTATTGAATTTTCTAACATTATATATTATCACCATATGCTTGCGTTTCTTGGTTGTTGAGGACTAGTTGCAGGTGTATTTCTTTGAGTCAAGTGCTCAACGATGGAATTCATCGAACGTTTGGACGAGGTAGGCCTTTTATCTTGTCTTGCTATCATATTTGTTTATATAGCATACCTGAGATTATAGTTGATTTATGTAGTCATTTCCTTCTGTTGTGGTTTACCCCTAGCCATAGAGAGATTTTCCTCGTAACATTGACTAATTCCTTTGGTAAATCAAAATTTCTCACCAACTTACCCAAACCCTGATCATCAACCATCGTTCACTAACTGTTCCTCTTAGAAAACCAATTTTTTCCCATGAATCACACTGAACCCCGATCATCGACAATCGATCATCAACGAATTCTCTTAACAACCAACTTTCTTATAAAATTCGTCGAGCCTCGACCATCAACCATATCTTGGATGAGATGGAAACTATGATGATGTGGCATGCCACATGGATGATGATCTGGAATGACATGTGGATGCTGACATGGAAACTTGGTTGATGTGGCATGAAACATGGATGTTGATGTGGCATGACACATGGATTCTGAAATGGAAAGAAATGTCATCTTCCTCCTTCATTTATCGATGATCGACCATTTCTCTTGGATGAACTAAACACTTTTCTAAATCTACCAACCCCTGATCATCAACCATCAATGATTGATGATCGTATATTTCCTTTGGATGCACCAAAATTTATGTGAAACTCACCAATATGTTCATCTACCATCGATGCTTTCTGTTGGAAAAATAAAACTCTTAAAAAATATTACAAATCTTACCATTGACCATTGACAAATTCTTTTGGAAATAACAAAATACTTTTTCAAAGATTTCCAACCCGACCGTCGACCATAGACAATTTCTCTTCGAAAACTCCAACAATAAAAAAATTTCAACCAAATCGCAAATGAACCTGGCTTATCGATCTCCCATGCAAAACAATCTTGACCAATGATTATTTATCTTCACCAAACTCTATTGATGAATCTCAACCATCGATCTAATCCATTTTCTCAAACCTACAAAAATGAATCTCGATCATCGATTCTCTAACTTCACCAATATATGAAGATTAATCCTGGCCATTGATCTGCTTCCTTTTGCAAGACGCCAAAAACAAATCCTGGTCGTCAATTCTTTTATTCTTGCAAAACTATGATTTTTTTTTTGTTTTAATTCAAGTCACGATGAATCTAGGTCGTTGATCTCAAAATCGACCATGATCTTGGTTGTCGATACAACAAACTCTCCTAGCTCCTTCTACCACCATTAAAATGTGAATTTTTGACCTTCCAAGTTGAACTTAAATATCTAACCATAGGTTGATGTCCCAGATAATCTCTTCGATTGGTCTGAGGCATATAAAACTTGAATTTTCTCACGAATTTGGGGATTTCTCTATGATTTTCAACTGTTTTCCCCAAATTTGTTGTAGATCAAAATATGTAACAACGTTTTTTTTCAAATTCGCACTGGTCCTTGGTCCATACAAGCCCTTTGTTTGAAACTAAACATTTGATACCATAATGTAATGTACCCCAGTCCAACTAAGGAACATTACAAGTGAAAAAGACATTTAAAATAATTTTTTCTACTTAATAAATACCTCTAGCTTACCAACTACAGATCACACACACATTTAACCATTTGACTGATACCATAGTTCTAAATGCATCTAACAACATATATTAAAAATGTGAATGCATGCAATATGCACACAACAAACACACAACATTCATACAAATCATTTTCATAGTGGAATAAACATAATAACCTAACATATGACTTATCTATTAATAATTAACCAATTGGTTACATATGAAGGATGAACCTCCCAACCATATGCGCTACTATTCCAAATATCAATATAAGGTCACCTCGAGCTTAGGATATGAGTCCACAGGGATATCTGACCCTCATGGATATACACTCTCCACAGATAGTATTCCCAAAATGTAGGTTCCACTCCCACAATAGTTCCATTTTCTCCAAATCTCTCCCCCACAACTTGCACAACAGAAATAAGACCCAAAGAGTACAGAACATTCATAATAAGCAATCCATGCATATTAATATAATCAAAGATCTCATTCATCATAAACAAAAGTAAATGGCGAGTCATATCCACTCAATGGGATACATCAAGATCATAGTAAATACCTCAATTAATCATTTACTAAGACACCCCTAACATCCATGCCCAAAAAATAATAGAGACAATCAAGAAAACCAATCAAAGAACTTTAAATAATGTGAAAGCACCAATTGCATCAAAATCTTAAGTCATAAGGTTAATAATATGTGATCAATGAAGCTTAAAACAATTTGGAGAGTCAACAACTATTTGTCTTGAGGAATGACTATTGTTTCTCTTACAAAATATCTAGGGCTCAAGAGTGCTACACCAACCATTTTAAGTTTTAATGTTCTATTTGTTTTTTTTATTTCTTTTGAAAGATTTTTTTGTTTTTTTAAGATGATTTTCATTCTCAATCCCTATATAAATATACCAAAGTATCTTAGTTACAAGATATTATTGAATCCATTATTACGGAAATTGAAAAGCTAAAGGAAAGGGAAATAAAAAAAAATGATGATAGAGATGTGTGAAAACAATGACTAAATATCTCAAGTATGAAACCTTAATTAAGAAAAACTAAGAGTTTAAAGTAAGAAAAAAATTGTGTCAAACGAAAGAGAAAGTAAAAACCTATATGAATAAATTGTAATAAGAATTGAACAATTCATATGAAAGTTGAATAAGTTATGCCAAAAATCCAAGAACACGAAAGAGGTTGACATATGCTATCACTTCATATATTTAGAAGGAAAATTGAGAAAATATAAAAGAATGTCTTATGAAAATGTTCAAAGAAATAAAATCAAAAAGTTAAAAAATGAAAAAACATTATATAAGTAAAATAAAAGGGGTATATCAATACTTATATCTCCAAGAAAGTATGTGGAAATACCATGAATACATAGGGGATCAAAATGATAGTTATATGAAGATATACTATCCATAACCAATAACCACAAATAATGTTAAGGTTATGTACATACATGGAATCAAAGACATTGTAACTATGTGAAAGCATATTATTAAAGGTCGATAACCATATATGTTTCTTTTTGTGAATGGAATAATTATAAAAAAAACATTAACCAATAATGTCAAGGTTATGTACATACATGGAATCAAAGACATTGTAACTATGTGAAAGCATATTATTAAAGATCAATAATCATATAGTTTTTTTTGAATGGAGTAATGATAAAAAAACATTAATATTGTAGTATATAACGATCTTGGAAATAGGTGTTATAAGGTGATATATTATGCTTTAAAAGATGAAGTTTATTAAAGAGGAAAATAATTATTGTAATCCCTCTAACTATATTCACTATGAATTATGAATTNATTGTTCATCCCCCAAGCTCTTCCCTACCTGATTGAGAACCTCATTGTCTCTCTTATATGAGCTTGCCTTTGGTGGAGGATTGAAGAGGTGGAGGCCCAACTGGAAGGAACTTAGTTTCTCGGTTCCGAACCATGCCGACACAAAAGTTTTTAATTCATTCACTTCTGTTGATTACATTTTAATAGAAATACTCTTTTCTCGTCCAATTAATATCTTGCGAATATTTGAATTGTTATTCCATGGGCATATTTTTTTATGAGTATTGATGGATTATGCTATTGAATTTTCTAACATTATATATTATCACCATATGCTTGCGTTTCTTGGTTGTTGAGGACTAGTTGCAGGTGTATTTCTTTGAGTCAAGTGCTCAACGATGGAATTCATCGAACGTTTGGACGAGGTAGGCCTTTTATCTTGTCTTGCTATCATATTTGTTTATATAGCATACCTGAGATTATAGTTGATTTATGTAGTCATTTCCTTCTGTTGTGGTTTACCCCTAGCCATAGAGAGATTTTCCTCGTAACATTGACTAATTCCTTTGGTAAATCAAAATTTCTCACCAACTTACCCAAACCCTGATCATCAACCATCGTTCACTAACTGTTCCTCTTAGAAAACCAATTTTTTCCCATGAATCACACTGAACCCCGATCATCGACAATCGATCATCAACGAATTCTCTTAACAACCAACTTTCTTATAAAATTCGTCGAGCCTCGACCATCAACCATATCTTGGATGAGATGGAAACTATGATGATGTGGCATGCCACATGGATGATGATCTGGAATGACATGTGGATGCTGACATGGAAACTTGGTTGATGTGGCATGAAACATGGATGTTGATGTGGCATGACACATGGATTCTGAAATGGAAAGAAATGTCATCTTCCTCCTTCATTTATCGATGATCGACCATTTCTCTTGGATGAACTAAACACTTTTCTAAATCTACCAACCCCTGATCATCAACCATCAATGATTGATGATCGTATATTTCCTTTGGATGCACCAAAATTTATGTGAAACTCACCAATATGTTCATCTACCATCGATGCTTTCTGTTGGAAAAATAAAACTCTTAAAAAATATTACAAATCTTACCATTGACCATTGACAAATTCTTTTGGAAATAACAAAATACTTTTTCAAAGATTTCCAACCCGACCGTCGACCATAGACAATTTCTCTTCGAAAACTCCAACAATAAAAAAATTTCAACCAAATCGCAAATGAACCTGGCTTATCGATCTCCCATGCAAAACAATCTTGACCAATGATTATTTATCTTCACCAAACTCTATTGATGAATCTCAACCATCGATCTAATCCATTTTCTCAAACCTACAAAAATGAATCTCGATCATCGATTCTCTAACTTCACCAATATATGAAGATTAATCCTGGCCATTGATCTGCTTCCTTTTGCAAGACGCCAAAAACAAATCCTGGTCGTCAATTCTTTTATTCTTGCAAAACTATGATTTTTTTTTTGTTTTAATTCAAGTCACGATGAATCTAGGTCGTTGATCTCAAAATCGACCATGATCTTGGTTGTCGATACAACAAACTCTCCTAGCTCCTTCTACCACCATTAAAATGTGAATTTTTGACCTTCCAAGTTGAACTTAAATATCTAACCATAGGTTGATGTCCCAGATAATCTCTTCGATTGGTCTGAGGCATATAAAACTTGAATTTTCTCACGAATTTGGGGATTTCTCTATGATTTTCAACTGTTTTCCCCAAATTTGTTGTAGATCAAAATATGTAACAACGTTTTTTTTCAAATTCGCACTGGTCCTTGGTCCATACAAGCCCTTTGTTTGAAACTAAACATTTGATACCATAATGTAATGTACCCCAGTCCAACTAAGGAACATTACAAGTGAAAAAGACATTTAAAATAATTTTTTCTACTTAATAAATACCTCTAGCTTACCAACTACAGATCACACACACATTTAACCATTTGACTGATACCATAGTTCTAAATGCATCTAACAACATATATTAAAAATGTGAATGCATGCAATATGCACACAACAAACACACAACATTCATACAAATCATTTTCATAGTGGAATAAACATAATAACCTAACATATGACTTATCTATTAATAATTAACCAATTGGTTACATATGAAGGATGAACCTCCCAACCATATGCGCTACTATTCCAAATATCAATATAAGGTCACCTCGAGCTTAGGATATGAGTCCACAGGGATATCTGACCCTCATGGATATACACTCTCCACAGATAGTATTCCCAAAATGTAGGTTCCACTCCCACAATAGTTCCATTTTCTCCAAATCTCTCCCCCACAACTTGCACAACAGAAATAAGACCCAAAGAGTACAGAACATTCATAATAAGCAATCCATGCATATTAATATAATCAAAGATCTCATTCATCATAAACAAAAGTAAATGGCGAGTCATATCCACTCAATGGGATACATCAAGATCATAGTAAATACCTCAATTAATCATTTACTAAGACACCCCTAACATCCATGCCCAAAAAATAATAGAGACAATCAAGAAAACCAATCAAAGAACTTTAAATAATGTGAGAGCACCAATTGCATCAAAATCTTAAGTCATAAGATTAATAATATGTGATGAATGAAACTTAAAACAATTTGGAGGGTCAACAACTATTTGTCTGGGGAATGATTATTATTTCTCTGAAAAAATATCTAAGACTCAAGAATGCTATAACAACCATTTTAAGTTGTAATGTTCTATTTGTTTTTTTGGTTTCTTTTGAAATATTTTTTGTTTTTTAAAGATGATTTTCATTCTCATTCCTTATAGAAATATACCAAAGTATTTTAATTACAAGATATTATTGAATCCATTATAAAGAAAATTGAAAAGCTAGAAAATTGAAAAGCTAAAAGGAAAGGGAAATAAATAAAAAATGATGATAGAGATGTGTGAAAACAATGACTAAATATCTAAAGTATGAAACCTTAATTAAGAAAAACTAAGAGTTTAAAGTAAGAAAAAAATTGTGTCAAACGAAAGAGAAAGTAAAAACCATATATGAATAAATTGTAATAAGAATTGAACAATTCATATGAAAGTTGAATAAGTTATGTCAAAAATCCAATAATAAAAAAGGTTGACATATGCTATCACTTCATATATTTAGAAGGAAAAGTGAGAAAATATAAAAGAATGTCTTATGAAAATGTTCAAAAGAATTGATTTTAAGTTGAAGAAATAAAATCAAAAAGTTAAAAAAAAGGAAAAAACATTATATAAGTAAAATAAAAAGGGTATATCAATATGAAAATATACTATCCATAACCAATAACCACAAATAATGTCAAGGTTATGTGTACACATGGAATCAAAGACATTGTAACTATGTGAAAGCATATTATTAAAGGTCGATAACGATATAGGTTTCTTTTTGTGAATGGAGTAATGATAAAAAAACATTAACAAGGTTATGTCCATACATGGAATCAAAGACATTGTAACTATGTGAAAGCATATTATTAAAGGTCGATAACCATATAGTTTTTTTTTGTGAATGGAGTAATGATAAAAAAAACATTAATATTGTAGTATATAACGATCTCGGAGATGGGTGTTATAAGGTGATATATTATGCTTTAAAGGATGAAGTTTATTAAAGAGAAAAATAATTATTGTAATCCCTCTAGCTATATTCACTATGAAATAGGTTTACAT
>JZKD02S1918241.1:173221-195800 GCA_000966675.3 Picea glauca
CCTTCACCACTGGAAGGTGTTCTAGACCTTCTGCTACTCCCTTCTCGTTGAGCGCGAGGATCGCATAAAGTTTTCACCCCTTGCGCATACTCTTCCGTAACTGTAAGGAAGAGACAAACCGTAGGGAAACTCCTTGGTTCTGGCCTACAATCATACGTCTCTGTCCTTTGTCATCAACCAAGCTCAACAGTTTCGTCTTACAGTTGAGAATCGCCTCATGCGTTTCCAACCAATCCATACCGGTCACGACGTCATAAGATCCTAAGATCGTGACGTACAAGTTGATTCTCGTGACAAACTCTCCCAGGTTAAGGGCACAGCCCGTAACCTTCCTCCAACCTTTTGTTTGGCTTCTGAAGCCCTCTCTGTGAAGCTAAACTCGTCCTGAACGACTGCCTTCTGGATGGCATCATGCAAGGTTTGAGGCATCAAAACATTTTAACCCTTGCACACCGGCCGCCGTGAAGGCCCAACACTAACCTGAAGACCTTAAGCTTCTCAAAGTTAAGGTGCAGATCTTACCAGAGTAGCGCCATAAAACGTGCCTCGTACTCGAGCACCATACGACATCCCTGTTATCAAGCGTTGAACTCATTGAGTTGACGCTCAATAAATTTCTCTAAAAGATACCTCTCTCGGAACCGTTCCTCGAACAGTTCCCTGACATGTCTTCAACGGCTATGTTCAGCTGCGGTAGGAGCGTCTTCCACCATAGAAGAGCGCTCCCCTTCAGTTGAAAGACCGTCATGCGGACCTTCATGTGGGAGGTATAATTGCGAAGTGCGACGCACATCGCCATCTTCTCCAACCATGCCTCGGCGGCTGCGCCGTCCGGGGCACCCAAGAACTCGGGAAATTTACCTTCTCGAGTTCACAGTGAAAGCTACCTATTACGGTCGGTGCGCGGCAGAACCTCAGTGTGTGTCGGCGCGCTGGCCCCGTCTCTGTCCAATCGGTTGATCAGTGCCTCGTACATGGGCTAAAAGACCTCATCAACCCCACGACATCGCCAACTGCGACCTGCATCTATTGAGAACCTGCTCACCTCTCTGGGGTTAGACCCCTTAGGCATGGATGCTACTGGAGGTGTCACGCCTCCTCCCCTAACACCTCGTCGTCTGCCTACGTGGTGTCCTCTGACCATGATCACCATGCACGCACACAAATAGCTCGATTCGCCACAGTATAATCACTCTAATCATGTCAACGAAATCCGTAGCAGACCCCAAGTCGCGGGTCGAACCGGCTCTGATCGGAGCTGTTATTTTTCTTATGTTTTAGACATCCCTGTGCCCCCGTCAGTTTTTGTTATAAGGAAGACTCGGGGATTGTGGCTTCTCTATGGGATATTTTTCATCATACATAGCTGTTGATTTATTGAAGCATATTGATGGTGTCCCTGTATTCAGATAGTTATAGCGCATCGATTTCTTGAGTGCTTAGTCTGTGATCTGAGGTTCATTTATTTAGCTAGGTTTCATTTAGATTATGCTGGCCTTGTGACAGAATATTTGGCCGCGGGCAAGAGCTTCGTAGAATTATTTTCCATTTCTTATTTATTAAGAATCTTATTATCAGAAATATTCTACTGCGTATGCAGAGTTGGAGCGAGGATTTCACTATTACTTAGTTTTAGCTGTCAGCTACTCATGAGCTGTAGATTAAATGCGCCCTAGACTTAGGTGTTAATTTAATTCTTCGTATTTTAACCCCGGGTTGTTGAACGACTCTGGCGTATCCATTGAATGCTTCTGATTCCCGTGCTGGTTTTTAGAACGAAGGGTTCTGACTCGTCCGGTAATGATTCTGAAATTTCACTCTGGTTTTCGTGCCCCTCGAACGACACACTTCCAAGCACGCGTCGTCACCAGGTCGCCAACTGGCACCCTGTAAGGGCGAACCCTTCAACTGTGACCGCGCTATTAAAGGTTGTCTCCGTGAGGCGCGGTTCTGGCCTGCACGCCCGTGGTGCCCTTTCTGTCTGGTGCGTCCCCCCCCCACTGCTGCTGGATAGCGTATGATAACAGCGTCAGGGTTGATAAAAAAAAAAAACTGGATAATACTTATTCGAAATTCGGGTGGTCTTGTTGTTAAAATAGCCAATATAACGTTGGTTCTGTTTTAATGTGAAGTCAGTACGTTAAAGCAACCGTTATGCCAATTTCCAATACCTTCAATGTTCGGGGTAAGGTTGAAGTAGCGTAAGGTTTCATGCTGACACTAATCGCCTTGGCAATGTAAATGGCATTATGGTCTGCGATTGGTGTCAATATTAGAATTGGTCAACTGAAAAATATTTAACAAGTCCATTGCTTTCCAGATCCACATTACTTTCATTATGGCTGATTGACATCTATTTATAAATCGTTATTGTTGGTTAAGGACCGATTCTGGTCAACAAAATTTAATTTAATCCTTCCCATGCCGATTGGCAACTCCTTAATATAGTTAAATTATTATTCATTTATCATTAACCTTTCATTGAGTAAAGAGCGCACGCCGTCCACTTAAAAGAATTTTCAGGAACAATACTTCGAGCTTGTTAGTCACCTTAATTTAGTTAATGGTTACTTTATTATTCTGTCGTCAATAGTTATTTAATTTACGCTGCCAATTTAGTTCAACGACGAAGAGGAATATATATATATATATATATATATTCGGCTGTAACATAAACGAAAATTAATCATGACCCCCTTCTTATTACTGTGCGTGTGCCTAATTGGACTACCCAAGCAACGGTTATATACGTCTTTTCGTTGGTTGCAGTACATTAATGCGGTAGTATTATTGTATTAATAACACGGTTATGAGATTTAATATATTATACCCATGCGTGCTGACAGGGGTATGAATTTACTGCAATCCACACCAGCGCAGGGTGGGCTTGAAAACTCAAGTGGAAACAAAACCCATAACAATAAAGACACCTTCTCAATCCTCAACAACCCAACTTATTTTATATATTAGATTTTATAAAATAGTCTTCCTGTCTTCTTATGTTTTATCCCATATCTGATGATATTCATAACCTTCTTAAAAAGAAAACTTTACCAATTTCACTTATCCTTATTTGTTTTTTTTTTAAATAAAAGGGGTACGGTGGGAAAACCTTTGATGCATGACTAAGTACCATTGACCCCTTGACTTTATATTCTATGCACATCCACCATTCCAATATGTACTTCGAAGGCCACTTAGAAGGACAATTTATTGTAAGTACTTAGAAGGCCACTTCCAATGACAATTTACTACATATGTTTATTATTAGGTTATGACATTTAGACTTGTGGTCCCTCTATTGCCCTGATATTGTATGGTAATTAAATATTGTGGGTTATGGTAATCCATTGTTGGTGACTCGCTTGAAGTAAGGAAATTAAATTCCTTTGCAAAGGTTAATTCAGTATACATTGTAATACGGTTATTGTAATGGATTAATTTATGGTAAGTTAGGTAATTGTATTGATAACTACAAAATAAGAATATGATGATAGTGTTAGTGACATGATAATAATGTTAGTGTTAATTCAAATGCAGGATTGTGATCTAAAATATGAGGGCTTGGATATTATGGATGTTATTCTTTAATAATGTTATAATCCAAAATATTGTAATAGTTAAGCATATTACCCTTGTATCGAACTATTACTTATACCTTAAGACTTTACTGATGCAGTAATCTAGTGGCGAGTTGGATGAATTTAGAAGTAGAGGGCAGATTGAGAATTACTTTATGATAGCCATAAAGGTAGAAACCCTTTACTTATGTAGTTAGTATTCAATAATAGCAAGCTATTTAATTCAGTTAATGTTTAATTAAGGTTTTTACAAGGCAATGGAAGCTGATATAATGGAAGGGAATGGAATGAAATGTTTGTGAATGTTAATATAGGGTACTGAGATGTAATGGGAGGTCATTATGAGGTAAGTTCATTATTAATGCGATGTTGCGCAAGATCTTATGTTAATACTAATATTCAAGGGGATGTATAGGATCATGTGGTCATCATTATGGTATTGATATCATAGATTTGGTAGGTGTTATGTTTTAAATAAATGATTGATTGATATAGGGATATGAATGTTTTTTTTTTATTATTATTAGTTTGTCCATGACATGTGAGACTATGGGATTAACCTATGGCTAAGAAAATAAATCCTTGACTTAGGTGCATTTAAGCCGTCAAAATCACTGAGGATTGCACCTAGCCTGAGCCACACTAACCCTTAACATGGATGGGTTTTTTGTCCTCGGATTGTGGGACTAACCTGTGGCTAAGAAACCCTTGGATCAGGGGCATTTAAGCCGTTAAAATCACCCAGGATCACACCCGACCTGAGCTACACCAACCCTTAACATGGATGGACAGGATCGCACCCGGCATGAGCCACACCAACCTTTAACATGGATGGACAGGATCGCACCCGGTCTGAGCCACACCAACCCTTAACATGAATGGATTTTTTGTCCCTGAAGGTTTCAAACCGGTGACTTTAACAACATGCTTTAACAACACACTCTGTCACCGAGTGTCCTACACCTCATGGACATAAAGATACCAATGTTATCAAATTATACAAACTATTGAATAGATACAATAAATATCAAACATGTTGTTAACACTTATTACAAGTCGACCCAATTTTATATATATATCAATTTTAAGAATTTTTTTGCAAATTTTATGAAATAACATTTAAAAATACAAAATAATGTTCTAAATTTATAGAAATAAATTATTATATGTAATCACTAAACCACATTCACAATTATTCCAACCTTACCATAAATGCACTCAAACAAAAAATTCATAAATGACCATGAAATTTTAATGAAGTTTCAAACATAAATATTGTGCACCAATATCATGTGAAGAAGAAAACAACAAAATTTAAAAAATTAAATAAAATATATCACACTAGTGTTGCAATTATCTTGAATTTATTTTGATTTTTTTATTTATCAAAATTATTTAAGTTGTTGATTTTTCAAAAAATTAGATCTAAATTTATGTTTTTCATATTTTATGATATTTTTTATTATTCTTCTATTTTTTATAAATTTCTTTGTAAACCTTCTTTCATTGATATATTTCTTGAAAAGATATTTAAAACAACAATAAATACAAAATTTAATATTAAAATTGAAAAGATTTTAGAAAAGTTTGAAGAAATATATTTCTTGAAAAGATATTTAAAACAACAATAAATACAAAATTTAATATTAAAATTGAAAAGAAAATTTAATATTAAAATTGAAAAGATTTTAGAAAAGTTTGAAGAAATAATTAGTATGAAGTTTGAGGAGTCTCAAATACAAGGCCTAGTTAGAAATGTAATGAATGATTAAAGTGCATGAAATATGTTGTTGAAATATAGTATCACATATTTTTTATTAAAAAATAGAAAATATAAAGAGAGTTATAAAAGATGGTTTAAAAAAATTGTTTTTTTTTTTTTAAATAAGTTTATAATAAAAATAAAATTAAATGTAGATAAAATTAAAAGAATTTCAACATATAATTTATGACCTTTTTTTTGATCAACAAGATGCCTTGAATAGACGATTTAATAAATTGAGTTAACTAGTAAATACCAATCACTTTTAACAATATACCTTACATTTCATATCATAATGTACCATGAACTATGTGATAATGTACTTGTCTTGATGGTGGTAGGTCTTATTTATAACTATGGAAGTGTCATTTTTTAGAATATGAAGAAATGTAATTGTATTTGATGCAAAGTGGTTAGAAAAAAAAGTAATTACAAGTAAGTGTGTTTGTGTGTTTGTATGAAGTTAATAAATTAAAATAATTTGAATTTAAATATTTATGAAGATAATAAATTAAAATAATTTTAATTTGAATATGTAAGATAATTAAGAAATTGAGAAATTTAAGCAATAATGTTTAATGCTAAATTTTGATTTTAATGTTTTAAATAAACAATATATTGAGATGAGTGTACTAGTAGAAACAACCTAATAATTATAATTTGAATTTAAAAACAAAAGATAAGTAAAGAGTTCAAAAATTATAAATTTGAGGAAATGTGTTGATGATATCAAAACCACAACATATTGGGATGAGTGTACAACATATTGGGAACCCACCCAGATACTTCCCCACATAGTGGATGATATGGGAGTGGAAAGCAGCAGCCCAAGGGACTCGTAGCCAGGCTTGAACTCGTGACCTCTCCCCAACCTGGAAGAGTGTGCGCACGTTCTCGCCAATCAAACTATCCCTCGTGACTAGATAGCTACAACAACAATTTGAATTTTAAAAAACATTGAATAGAAACAACCTAATAATGTAATGGACAATTCTTTATAATGGACAATTCCTTAAGTGAATCTTATAATCCTTCGCGCATTGACCAAAAATCGACAAACAGAAGTGATGATGAGCAGGATAGGATATGACTCCAAAAGTGGGTTGATTTGATTACTTTGCCACTCTCAATTGAAAACGTTGGAATGCTCCGTTCCATCTCCCAATCATATCCTCCCTCACTGAACCAAACCATCTGATGATGTTCTCGATGTTTTTCTTCATTGTTCCTTGTTTTGCTTTGCCTTTCCTCATCGTTCCTGGTTACTGGCCTTGCCTCATTGTTTCTGGTCTTGCTTTATTGCGCAGTATTCTACAGTTCATTATTAGATTGATATGTATGATTTAGTGTCTAACTTAAAAAAGGAATTGATACATGTCATTTTAGTAAATAAAAATTGTATATATATAGCAAAATAATATATATATATATATATATATATATATATATATATATATATATATATATTCAAATTAAATTAAACTAACTTAACTTAACTATTTTAAAATGTAAATGAAAAAATTTGAATCTGAAAATATTTTAAACTTAATATAACTGTAATTGTATTTAAAATGGATCTATGAAAGTAAAGTAATAATTTATATTTACCAGCCACATTGTGAAAATGAAGTTTCATGAGGTTTTGAGTTCAACTCCCCCTACTTACAATGTGTGTCGTGTATGGAACCTCGGGCACACGTGGAAGTTATAGTGGTAATAGTTGGATAACAAGGCCAGAGTGCCCAACTAGTTGCTGATTCCTCCATACATAAAAAAAATAAAAAATAAAAAATAAATAAATTCATACTTACCCAAATTAAGTACTCTCTAATCAAATCAAAATCAGCAGTCAGTCCATGAAGGAGCCCTCAATGGACATCGACATTAGTGCACTAACTAAGCAATCTGTAATAGTGGAGAGAGCACCAATATCATTAATCATCTCCCACGAGACCCATAYTCTGATCATCACTTTCATCTCCAGTGGCGACAAATCTTAACAGTCGAACCCATGKGWTCAYTATTTCYTTACTAGAKGATCTCTTCATCCTCCTCCATWCACATGAGCAACTCCACTCCCGATATCTCAACTGCCTCCCMATGATACTGGCAATGGTCTAGTTTCGCTACAAAATCTTTTGTCACGTAGAGACAGTCGATCGATGGGTTTTCTGCACGGTATATTAAAGCACAGAGAAGATATGGCAGCCACATTGCGAAGCATTCCCAGCGGATTGCTGCCACCACTGGGGGGGACCAGCGAACGAATCATATCAGCGCAAACTGAGCCTCGGCTGCATAAACATATCGTTTCTCCCTACAGTCGTTGTTACAGGTTAGGCTCCCTGTTCAATGTTGATTAGTTTTATGTGTTGCAATTGAATTCCAGTATAAATATAAAGAAACTCATGGCAATAGATTATATTCGATTAGATTATCGTTGCATTTAGCTTGGGTTGTGAGGCTTCATATTAAGCACGGACAGATGAATATTGAGTTCAGAAATAGCTACGAGCTTGCTTGTGATTGGGTGGAGAATCGCTTTCTAAAGCTCAATATAGAAGATACTGTCACATGTTTTTTTATGTATAGATTTTTTAACATTTGGATATCTCCTCAAATGAATCACATGTTTTTTTATGTATAGATTTTTTAACATTTGGATATCTCCTCAAATGAATATGTAGATGTTAAATTATAATAAACAGTTAAACCCAATAAACAGTACAGTGAATATGCCAAGAAAATAAAACCTTAATTCGGTTAAGAGCTTGCGTGTTTCAGAAAGCTCTTTAAAAAACAAACAAAAGTACGAACAGCTCGTCTCCATTCGACTTTCACAGCTAATTTTTTTTTTTGAGAAAATGTTACTGCGTGTCACATGGGAACTTGTACTGACTAAGCATTTAAATATGACTATTGTATACTCCCAAATTTCCACACTGCAAGATGCAAAGTACAAAATTTGCACATGAAACAAAACTGAGCCACAAAAAGTGAAATAAAACTGAATCCCTGTGGTACCTTTGGTTTTGAAAATTTTGCCCTGCCAGCTTTTAGCATTGTCCATCAATCACTCGTGCGATAACAAAGCGTGCAAATGATTTATAATGCTTTCTCCTTTTTTCTTCAAATTGCTTGTAGTTGTCGGAAGGGTACAATTGCATGTCTCATTCTACAACTTAAGATTTTTATTATTATACTTGCGGACAGGCATGGTATATAGCTTTGAGTTAGGCTTGACTTTCTATTAGTTCATGGTTGAGGATAAAAAATACATCCCTTTATCCAAAGTTTTAAAAAATAATTATTTATTTTAAATTTTAAATCTCATTTATGTGATATCTTATTGGCCAAAAACTTTTAAAAGTTGGGGGCCATCTTGTTAAATAAATAACTCTTTCTTTTTTGGCATGGATATGCATTTTTTTTTTTGTTGTTCTCATTTAATGGGTACCTTTTTACTAGGCACATTTAAATAAAATAAAATAATATTTTGTAGGTAGGATTCAAATGGATGACAATTGTACTTTTTCTTTCACAATTATTTGAGTGTTAAAGTTAAAATAAAATAATATAATATTTTGTACAATTCAAAGTTGATGGTATTTATATTTTTTTTTCACAATTTTTTTAAGGGTTAAACTTAAATATAAGTTTTATTTTTATATTACAAATTTTGAGTGTTAACCTTAAATATAAGTTTGAGCGTTCTGCCACTTGAGGTGGTATATAGTATTGGATATGCTATTGATCGTCTATTAGTCGGGGTTTGACTAAAATAGTTTTGAGCATTTTTAAAGGTATAACATTACAATTTGATTTTTTAAATTATTTTAAAACATTCTTCTAAATTGTGATTAGTTATTCAAATGCATCTCTTATTTCTGCGGCTGTGGAAGGATCTTCAACGGCTGCGAAAGGATCTTCAACGTCCTTTAATGAGACGAGGCTCAACGTCCTTTAATGAAATGACGCTTGCCTGCCATATTCAACAAATGAATTTGTTATTCATCTCAACACATGTTGTGGATTCAATACAACTATTGTTTTATTTTATTATACCTGCATAGCGGCAGGTATACGCTGCCATGTAGCCTTGTTATACTATTGTAACATGGAAGGGAACTTGCATTTCGCAATCTTTAAGCACCAAACACCCGTTTTATTTAGTAGCTATTTGCTGTACTTACAAATACAAAAGAGTGTTTGTTTTGTGTAGAATTAAATGCCATTCATGGCATATCTTCATGTCGTGTTGCCTTGTTGTTGTAGTCTAGGGGAAAGTATGACAAGGTTGCCACAAGATCCTTACTCAAAGCCTTATATATAAGAACACATAGAAATCTAGAAGAACATACATAAGTGGGGGAGAAACATCAAAAGCTTTTATTATATATTTGTCCAAAACAACCTTTATCTTTCCATTACATGATAGTATATATGTGTGTGATATGCATTCTTTAACTGTTGAGTTGTTGACTGATTGTTTGGACTTCCTAACCAACTACTGTAGTCCATTTGACTAGCCAACTAGCCCCTACAACATATCCCCCTCCTCAATTCCTTGTTCGTCACGAGCAAGTGGGGAGTGTGACCAAATACAAAAAAAAAATTACTATGTCCTCTTTGGGGTTATTACAAAATTATAATGAAAAAGAGAAAAGAAGAAGAAAATAGAGGATGTTGATGTCAGATCACACTAGATGCAATGCATGATCCTTTGTTGAGCATGCGGTTCCTTGGACTCTTTGAAGATACTTGAATTGTCGACCTTGAAGTGGACTCATTATACTATCTTGTAGGTGTTGTTGTCTTTTTTTTTCCTTTGACTTTATTCCATTTTTTGACTTAAGTCGCCCATATGGGTTTTCAACCTAGTTGAGTCTCACTCGCACCTTTACAAAGGTTTTCACCAGCGCGACTTGAGGTTGCTATGTATGATATATTTTCAAGCGAGACACATTGACTAATTTTTTGAAAGGGTTCCCTTTATGTCCTCGAACACATATAGTCCCAACCATGTGGTTTCTAATTTCCTTGGTTTGTATTTTAGCTAACTCTCATTATAATAATATCAAGTCTCCATTGTTGATGTCCTTTCTCAGATGTCGATCATGCCATACTTTTTGTTGGCTCTTTTGGATTCCATGAGTTAGTTGATAGAATCGTTGTCGTGTGTTAAGTTTATGGTCAAATTCCATGGTAGAGACTATACGAGGCTTAGAACTGTAGTGGGATTATAACTTCTTGACCATAAACTAATTTGAATGGTGTTTGACAAATTGATATTTTATATGTTGTTTTGTAAGCCCATAGTATTGTTGGAACTTTATCATCCCGCTCATCCCTGTCTAGTCCACATATTTTAGTTATCGCCTTGTGTAGTGTTTTGTTAAATGGTTCGACTGCTTCGTTGGCTTGTGGATGATATGCAATCGTTTTTCTATGGTCGATTAGAAACTTTTTGAGTAGTACTTCAATTGTACTATTGACAAAGTGTGTTCCTTGATCGTTGATTATTGTCAAAGGACAACCAAATATGGTAATTATGTTTTCATAAATAATTTTTGTAGTTGTTTCTTTTGTGCAATTCTCAATTGGTTCAGTTGTACTTTGCTCCTGAACTTTTGGCTCTTGTTGGGAAGGGCCCGATAAAATCAATAGCCCAAATTTCAAATGGTAAGATTGGGTTTGGTGAATGGAGTGGCATTTCATTTTTTCATAATGGTCGTTCCATCCTCCGACACTTGTCACGTTTCTTTATTTGTTCTCGATAGTCTTTATGTAGTGTTTTCCACCAAAGACTGGCTTGAATAATTTTTCTAGATGTCGTGCAAGCTTGAAAGTTCCCTCCTAGGCCTACGTGTGCCTGAGCAATGATGTATTCTCGTTCGTGCACTAGTGCACATATTCATAGGATATTACCGAGTCCTAATTTGTAGAAGTAACTCTTTATAAGAGTGAATGGTGCAACTTTCATTACTAGGATCTTTTTCTTATTGGTTGGGAGGTCCTCATGTGTTTTCCCATCTTCTAACAAATTCACAATTTCCTCTAGTTCTTTAGGGGTTTCTTCCAAAATGCGTCTCGTAGATCATTGTCTATCCCAATTGAATGTTCTCTTGTATCTAGTTAGGACAGGTGATCCGGGCCAACAGTTTGTTTCCATGGTCAAGCTATTATTTTGAAGTCGAATTCTTGAAAAAGTAATAGCCAACAACAAATCTTACTATGAAGGACTCGTTTGTTGACTAAATATTTCAAAGCTTGATTATTAGTGAAAAATACATAGGGATTCGCTAAGAGATAATGTCTGAATTTTTGTAGGGCAAAGATCATTTCTAAGGCTTCATGCTCTATCGTCAAGTAATTCCTTTATGCTTTATTTAGTTTCTCACTATCATATGCGTTTGGATGATCGACCATCTCATCGTACAGTTGGGATAAGACGACGTCGATAGCAACATTAGATGCATTGACATGTACACGAAATTTTATTGAATAGTAAGGAAATATTAAGATTGATGCTTCTACCAACTTTCTTTTTAATAGCTCAAAAGAGTTGTTAGATTCTTGAAATTCTTCTTCTTTCCTTAGTATCTCGTCAATTGGAAAAGTAATATTAGAATATTGTAGAATAAACTTTCGATAATATTTGGTGTGTCGAAGGAATATTTTTATTTTTTTCTGATTGATTGGTGGTTTCAAGTCGAGAATGAATTTGATCTTTCCCATATTGAATTTGATGCCATCTTTACATACAATATGTCCCAGTAGTATACTTATTGGTGTGGCAAAGATTCATTTTTTTATATTCAAAGATAAGTGGATTTACCTGCATCTCTCTAGAATAATTCGTAGCCACTGTATGTGACCTTTTAAGAGGTTATAGATAATCCAATCGTCGAAGAATACAACCATTGTTTTATAGATGTATTCTTGAAATGATTTCGCCACTATCCTTGAGAAGACTGCTATGGTGTTTTTAGGCCAAAGGGCATGACTATGTATGTAAATGATCTGAACTCAGATACAAATGTAATTTTTTATTGATCTTCTTTTTCTATTGCTACTTGATTGTATCCAAAGAATCCATCAGTAAAGGAATAAAATATGTGCCCTATGATCTCATCAGCAAATGGTGTTGGAAATGGATTCATTATTGTCATCTAATTTAATTCTCGAAAGTCAACACATATTATTAGCTTCTTGTGGTCATGCTTCTTGGGTTGCACGACCATGGGACTTTCCCATTCTAACTTATAAATTGGATATATGATATTTGTAGCTAGCATTGCATCAATTTCCTTTTGGATAATAGGTTTGTATTTATGTGCTAATTTGTATGGTTGTTTTCTGACAGGCTTGGCTCTAGGTATTAGTTCAATTTTAATTTCTCCCATCTCTTGTACTAAACCTTTCATTTATTTAAGAAATAAGACCCAAAGAGTACACAACACTCATAATCAATAATCAATAATCAAATATTTAGGTAAAAAATTATCTAACTATTCAATGAATATCACCTAAATGAAAGCATAATGGTATGAATAAAGGAGAAAAGATCATCTTAATAATCAATAAAAATATCTCAACAAAGAAATAAGACCCAAAGAGTACACAACACTCATAATAAGCAATGTGTGCATATTAAGATAATCAAAGAGCTCATTCATCATAAACACAATTAAAGGGTGACTCATATGCATTCAATGGGAGATATCAATATTATAGTAAATACCTCAGTTAATCATTCACTAAGACACCCCTAACATCCATGCCCAAAAAGTAATAGAGACAATCAAGAAAACTAATCAAAGAACTTTAAATAATGTGAGAGCGTAAATTGCAACAAAATCTTAAGTCCCCTGCATGCTCTGACATGCCTGCAGTCATGACTATTGCATGATTTGCGCTAGTACGACCATACATCCTGCGACTGAAGGATCGGGATGAGCCTAGAATTGGGGGGCAACCTCCCTCGTACAAGAATGTAACAACCAATGATAGTTCTCGAACAAGAGCCAAGTGACACACCTTTGAGTCATCGCCGCACATTAGAGAACAACTCATGACCAGAGAGAAAGGACTCAGAAAATCAATGGATGTGGAGCCAAGCACGTCTCATCCAAAGGCATCTCAAGTATGGGAACTAGGAAAATACATTCCCCAATCGGAAAAACCTCAAAGATATCTCATAAGAATTCCGAGCGATATTTATTACGATGGATCAAATATTGGTGGAACCATAGGGGAGAATACGAGGTTCAACTCAGCTCCAAAGGGTTTTTCATGATTATCCTTCTATAACCTAGATGACAAGGACAAAATCTTTGATAATGGACCATACTTCTATAACTCGATAGGGCTATTCCTTCAGTTCTGGACAGACCGCTTTATCTCAGAAAAGGAGGATTTCAAAATGGCCCTAGTTTGGATCATGCTCTATTCCTTACCACATGAGTTCTAGCTAGAATAAATACTAATGGGTATAGGAAACATAGTGGGATGATATGTCAAATCGTCGAAAGCCAAAAAAAAAAGAAAATACACCTCCTATGCCAGGATTTGTGTTTATATGGATATCTCAAAAGCCTTACCAGGCTCAGTAACCCTGGAATATCAGGATGAAGACTTGAACCAAACAATAGACTATGAGCACATCCCTTTCCGCTGCAGAAAATGTCATGAGCATGACCACCTGTTTCGAGACTTCCCATTGAACGCACAGTTCCTCAAAGTTAGAGAGAGAAATCAAAAATAGGACTTCACCACAGTCACAGGCTGAAAATGAAACCCACCATGGAAGTAGAATCAAGACAATGCTCCGAAAATAACCACCAAAAAATGCTATGACATTCTTAATCAGCTGCCAAAAGAAGAAGAGGTCCAAGACCCACACAAAGAGAAAATCCAGGAGAAAGAAAAAGGTCAAGCCTCACATCAATCTGAAAAAGGAAAAGAAGATGATCAAGGCGACAAGCCAGAGGCAAATGTGGATACCCTTATGCAGTTAGACGAGCAAGACTTGGTGGAAATAAATCTGTAGAAACTGGAGGAGTCACTCAACCAGAAGGATCTGCAAGAAATCCCTGTGGAACAACTCAGAAAGGTTCATAAAGTGTTCATAGACTCCACAACAGGATCCACTTCACGGCTAGGCATAGTCTTAGACCCAGCCACAGACTCAAAGCGCACCCCATGGGAAAACAAAAGACGAGGATGCAAATCTGCTCACCAGCTCATCAAAGAGGTAGCGAACTTCATGCTCAACTCAGGCTAGGTTCAATGAATCTCGGAGGGATACCTCCATCCACCTCCCCAATCATCATGATGAAGATCATAACCTGGAACATTAGAGGACTCAATAGAAGATCCAAGCATAGGACTCTTAGAGACTACATACGCGCTGAAAATCCATATGTTCTCCTGTTGTAGGAGACCAAATGTGTTGGAACATAATCAGAGACCATCTTTCGCTGTTGTTGGAGAGGTTGTGACTCCCTCCACACAAAATCCAACGGTGCAGCAGGGGGATTAACGATCCTATGGAATCCCACAACAGTTACAATAGATAGTTCCTTCTCCATTGTAGGTACGATCACGACACACTTAAAAGTCATAGGATATACCAAGGAAGGAAAAATCACAAATGATTATGGACCTCAAATCCCACAGGACAAAGAGAAATTCTTGAAGATAATAAAATCCCTCAAATCACTGTTGAGCTCGCCCAACTGGTTGTTGGGAGGTGACTTCAATATGATCCTCAACACTGGAGAAGAAAATTGGGGGCATTAATCGGCTTGAGAAAGACAGTGGTAAGTTTTGAACCCTCATAGACCAACTAACTATTATAGACATAGAGACCATAAATGGTATTTTCACCTAGTCCAGTTGCATATCTAGACATCAACAGGTTGCTTGTCGGCTAGATCACTTTCTCATATCGGAAGCACTGCTGGTCGAAGATCCAACCATAGAGACCAACATTCTACTGAAAGCAAGCTTGGACCACTGGCTCGTCTTGCTTTGGCTGGATGCAGGATTGACGCCAAAAATCAAACCCTTTAGATTTGAGAAATTATGGCTTTCCCACCCTAAATTTCATCGTCTCTGAACCTCCTGGTGCATGTACAAATTTCAACAATGACTCAAAACTTCAAGACACATCTAAAGCATTGGAATAAAACCACCTTTGGGAATATCCTTCAAAGAATGAAAGAGATTGAGAATAGATTGGAAACCCTGCAAAAGACCTTCATTTCAGGAATCAGAACTACAAAATTAATGAAGGAAGAAGAGGATCTTCAAGCGAAGTTAGAAGAACAGAAAAAGAAGGAGGAAATTCTATGGCGTTAGAAATCCAGGGTTCAATGGCTCAAAGAGGGTGAGAAGAACACCAAATTCTTTCACAAATCAATGGTGCACCGTAGATACATGAACATGATAACTCAGCTGGAGGATGCTCAGGGTAATCCCATCAAGGAGCACAACAAAATTGTTGAGGAATTAACCAACTACTACAAATACCTTCTAACAAAAACCATCAATGATAGAGCGCCCACAATCGAAAAAATTACCAAGCACATACCCTCCCTGTTAACCCAGGAATAGAATGGAGCCTTAATGAGGCCCATCACTCAAGAGGAAGTTGACCACGTTGTCAAATAAATGCCCCTAGGGAAAGCACAAGGTCCAGATGGCTTCACTTCGAACTTCTTTCATTACTTTTGGAACATGATCAGAGAAAATTTTTGGCAGGTGGTGGATGAATCTAGAACCTCAGGCTAACTCCTCCCATCCCTTAATGCCACCTTCCTCACTCTCATCCAACAAGAGGAGAGGGTCATGCACCCCTAACAGTACAAATCGATTTCCCTCTGTAATGTCATCTACAATATCATCACCAATGTCATAGCCATGCATCTCAAACCAATCCCACCTTTTGTCATCTCCAAAGAGAAAGCGGGCTACGTGGAAGGCAGAAAAATCATGGACAGTTTCATCCTCGCACACGAGGTTATCCACTCGCTGAAGACGAAAAATATCCTAGGTATGATCATGAAACTTGACCTCTCTAAATATTTTGACAGAATTAGTTGGCAATACATGCGCTCCCTACTAGAAGCTTTCGGTTTCGACAACCACTGGGTACATTGGATCATGAGGCTCACCTATTCAACTTTATTTTCTATCTTGGTTAATGGAGTGCCCTCCCAACCCTTTTCCCCTACCAGAGGAATCCGTCAAGGAGGACCCCTCTCTTCTTTCCTCTTTGTTTTAATGACGGAAGTACTGGGATGCTAGCTTAAAGCCTCTGTTTTGGAAGTCTCCCTTAAAGGCCTTCCCTTGCAAAACATTCAACTAGCCCCCTCACATAGACAGTTTTTTGATGACACCCTCCTCTTGAACACTCTGACAACTCAAGAATCCACCAAACTCAATTCCATCCTCACTGACATTGTTGATGCTTTGGGAATGGTCCTAAACCTTGAAAAATCTAAGATCTACTTTTTCAATACATCGGTCGCCATCCAAAACCATATTTCCTGCCTCCTGGGTATACCCAAGAGCTCCCTTCCATCCAATTATCTAGGCATGCCCCTCACAAGCACGCTCGTGTGCTTCATCTCCCGGGACAATATACTTCTCTCCATTTCCAATAGAATCAACAACTGGACCTTCATATTTCTTAATATTGCGTCTAGGTTGGTGCTCCTCAAGTCTATCCTTCAAGCCTTGCAACCTACTTTTTCACTACTTTAGCACCACCTTAGTATGTCATCCAGGCCATCAGGAACATACAACGTAGCTTCTTATGGCATGGGCACCACTCTGATAAAAAGTGGGCTCTACTCAGCTGGGATAAGTTATGTAAACCTAAAGCTTTGGGTGGACTAGGGCTTCAAGACCCAAGAAAATGTAATCAAGTTATGGGAGAGAAATGGTGGTGGTGATGGCTCAAGCACCCTATAGAACTCTGGGCACAAATATGGAAAAAAAAATATGCATCGACCACCTGAGAAGAGAAACTAATCAAATTCAACGATCAAATACATGCATCTAATATATGGAACACAACCTAGCTCAACAGACAACTAGTACAAAATCATACTTTTTGGGAAATCAGGGATAGGGAAAACACACTTTTTTGGAAGGACTGATGGCAACAACAAGCACCTCTAGCCACTCTAGAAGAACTCACTCCCCTACGTCAATCATTGCAACCTAAGAACTTCATATGGGTTAAGTATCTTTGGAGAACACCTCATAGGAATCTGCCATGGTGCAATTGGAAAACATAACAACAGAAACTACACCTCCCAAGAGAAATGGACCTTCAAACCTGGTGAGACTGCGCAAACCAATGAAAAATATCCATCAGTGAAGGATCGAAAATTCTCAGATGGGGGCATTCCAGAACTAGTAATTTTTCGGTCAAAGAAGCCTATTATTTGCAGGGGAAGTATCAAGATCAGGCCAAGGAGAGCATATGGGGTAAAATATGGAACTCACAAATCTGAGCTAAAGTGTCCATCTTCCTCTGGCTCACATTCCAAAACCGCATCCTCACTTGGGACAATCTCAAAAAGTGAGGTTTCATAGGTCCCTCCATCTGCTCCCTCTGTCAGCAACATGAGGAAATGATGGAACACCTTTTCAACCAATGCCACTACAATAAGATAATTTGGGATCTTGGGACTCCAATAATGCGTCGCTCCAACAGAAACAGGACCAACATCATTGGCACTATAGAAAATTGGGACTCTATCACTTTTCAGAACCCAATTCTCACTCACATTTGCCAGCTCCTACCGAGATTCACCCTCTGGAAAATCTGGAAGGAAATAAACAAAAAAATCTTCCAATCAAAGAAATCCCCCCCGACGTCTACTTGGGATAGAATCATTAATCTAATCTGGGAAACAATCAAAAGCAGGCAATGGTCCCTTGATGACTTAAAGTGCAGTATGGATCAACGCCATATCCTCCAAAACTGGCATCTCAACCTGGCTGACACACCCCTTTCCCCAGTGACCAACTGGTCAACTAGCAACCCAGCCACCTAGTCCCCCCACCAAGCATATTCATCAAAATAAATTTTGATGGAGCTTCAAAAGGAAATCTGGGCCCAGCTAGCTTTGGGGCGATCCTCAGGAACTCGAATGGAGAAATCCTCCACTTTGTAGCAGGCTATCTAGGTTTCAACACAAATAACATTGATGAGCTCTAGATCCTCCTAAGGGGAATCAAGATAGCAACATACCACCAATTCAACAAGATCACTGCAGAGGGGGATTCCCAGATCATCATCCAACTTATAACAAAAATTCTTTATGGAGAACACCCTCTGGAAGTCTCACCCAGTTGGAGACTCTCTAGACTCTTGGAGGACTTTGGTTCCCTCTTACGGCCTAGCCTCACCATCATCCCCTCACATGTGAAAAGGGACTCAAAAAAAGTAGTTGATTGCCTAGAAAATGAAGGAGTGGCTTCCATGATAGAGTTGATCCACTCGAATGCCCAAACTTCACCTCGATCTGAACTTTGAGACTGTTGCCAAGAACTAGACAGGATTGACTACCCAACCCCGGATGGGGTGCCACATAGCACACAGTGGCCATGTAACACAGGCCCAAGCCCATCCATAAATATGACAGGTTGGCTCCCATCCCCTCTCCATTAATTATGGGAGCTCGCCATTACTTCCTTTCAAGAGATGAAGGGCAGCTCCCTCGCACGAGTAGATCGACGACAATGGAATTCAATGGATGGGGGGGGTGGGAGCAGTCATGTCGCTCCTCTATGCTCTTATCCAGCAATGCACCAACTTACACCATTTCACCTTTGACTTGCACCAAGCATGAAACTCAATGCTCTGGTGCAAACACTACATAACATTTTGCACGCTAGTTATACGCATCATTTCCTCGATGCCAAGGGAGAGAGGTAGGTTGCATCGCGACCCTGGCTGACATATTTTTGTCACACGACAGAGGGGGAGGCATCTGTTAAAGAGAACACTCTCCATAGCCCGCACTTAGAAGAGGGAAGGATAGGTCGCCTCCAATGGATTACATGGAGGAAGTGATCCTGGAGGAACCCATACAGATCCCTCTAGAGTCCCTTCTCTTCATTGTGCCAGAGAATTGGCAACCCCCAAGAAATTTTTCAACGGAGGCCACTACACCATCCGCTACACCAGCCAGTGAGGTTCGCCACTGCACCAACACCATGGAGGAGGTAGAGGAGGTTCACATATGCATCATGGAGGAGGAATTCCTCCACCTTGACTTGCAGGACGCCTTGCTTCTAGGAGACAATGAATTATCCAATGCCGCAATGGAGGACGAGGACCTCAGGAAGGAGGAAGACACATAGGGATGGCGCACAAGGATGGAGCATAGGGATGGCGCACAAGATGGAACACATGCTACTACAGGTGAGGCTGTGGATGGTTTGGGTGGCATGAAGGTGGAGGGTGGTGAGGTCCTTGCGCCACCTCCTATCTCGATTGTCCCGGAACCATGGCTTGCCCCCCCACCCTTCTTCCACCCGGAACAATTGGAGTTAGTGTTCTATATGTGGAGCCAGATGGAAGATTAGATCCACTGCGACATACTCATGCACTAACACATCGATATGTTGTATGAGTCATTTTCCAATGCACTAGCTGGGAAAAAATATCCGACGTGTGCAAGGACTTTTTTCCTGTAGACTAAGAACGGGTCGCACAACATAGATCCCAGCGACACAACTTCTGATGCTAACGAGTAATTACATGGCTTGAAGATCTTTCTGGTTCTGGTGTACACTCTCTTTCTTAGATGTGAGTCTTAATTCTGGTTGTATGTTCAGTTCTAAGTCCAGTCTAGTTTTACTTCCAGTTTCACTGTTTGATGTAAAGACTACAAGCCGCCACCTGCCCTGGTTTCCTCTTGGAAGGGCAGATGGTGGATCGCCTTTTTCAGACTTGGACATCACATGCTGCCAACAGTCCTAGTTTCCGCTAATTCAACGGAATAGTTGGCAACCTAGCAACAGGTGTTTTTTTGTATGTGATAAGTTATAATAGGAATTGCCCTTTTTTATTTACAAAAATAAAAAATAAAAATTGCAAGGTCAACAATTGTTTGTATTGGGGAATGACTATTGTTTCTCTACTTCTCTACAAAATATCTAGAGCTCAAGAATTCTACAACAACCATTTTAAGTATTAATGTTCCATTTGTTTTTTGATTTCTTTTGAAATATTTTTTTGTTCGTTTGAAAGATGAATTTCATTCTCATTCCCTATATAAATATACCAAAGTATTTTAGTTACAATATCTATTATTAAGAAAATTAAAAAACTAAAAGAAAGAGAAAAAAAAACAAAAAAAAAAACGATAATATAGATGTGTCAAACCTTAATTAAGAAGAACTATTGAGGGTGGGAGAGGGGGGGCGCATTAATAGAGAAATTATGGGGGGGCATTAATAGAGAAATTATATTATAATTTCTCTATTAATGCCCCCTTAATTAAGAAGAACTAGGAGTTTAAAGTAGGAAAATAATTGGGTCAAACTAAAAAGAAAGTAAAAACCATATATAAATAAATTGAAAGTAAAAAGAAAGTAAAAATCATATATCAATAAATTGTAATAAGAATTAAAGAAACAATCTATATGAAAGTTGAATAAGTTATGTTACAAATCCAAGAACCGGAAAAAAGTTGGCATATGCTATCACTTCACATATTTACACTTCTCATTATCACTTCACATTAAAAGGAAAATGAAAATAAAATATAATCATAATTAAAGAAACAGTCTATATGAAAGTTGATTCTTGAATGAGTTATGTCACAAATCCAAGAACGGAAAAAAAGTTGCATATATTATCACTTCACATATTTAGAAGGAAAATGGAGAAAATATAAAAGAATGTTGTAAGAAAATATTCAAAGAAATTGATTTGATTTCAAATTGAAGAAGGAAAATGAAGAAAATATAAAAAAATGTTGTAAGAAAATATTCAAAGGAATGGATTTCAAGTTGAAGAAGTAAAGTTAAAAAGTTAAAAAAAATACTAAAAACACATTATAAAATAAAAGGGATATATCAATACTTATATCTTCAATAAAGTATGTGAAAATACATGAATACAGAAGGGATCAAAATGAATAGTTATAAGAAAAAGGTTATTCACATACATGGAATCAAAGACATTGTATTATTGTGAAAGCACATTGTTAAATGTTTATAACCATATATTTTTTTTGTAAATGGAGTAATGATAAAAAAACATTAACAATTCAATTGTAGTTTATAAGGATTTTGAAAATGGGTGTTATAAGGGTGATATATTATGATTCAAAGGATGAAGTTTTTATAGTGTATATTCATCATGAATTCGGTTTATATGAAATATCACTATGAAACTAGTATATTTAAGACATTGATATGTATGTGTGTCATTTTTGTCATTTTCTATTTTGTATTTAATCTAAATTCATTGCATAAAAGATAATAATAAAAACGCACAAGCTTGATAATATAGAGTAGAAAAAGTAAGTATGCAAAAACTCGTTCTAGTTTGGAAGCATTTGAATGAAATCTCCAAAAAGATTTGAATCTCAATAAATAAATTGATGTAAGTCAATAATGTGTATTGATCATGAATTAGACCTACATGAAAATGACTATGAAACTAATATATAAAAAACATTATCACAGTCACATGCACATATATATCGATTAAATTAGTATCATTTTTGTCATTTTCCATTTTGTATTTAATGTAACTTCATAGTACAAAAGACAAAAATAAATAAAAATAAAGTACAAAAATTACAGAGTAGATAAAGTAAGTATAAAGCGTTTGAATGAGGTACTAAAAAAAGGACTTAAATATCAAGAAATAATTATGTTATTTACTACGGGGTATCAAAAAAATATAGAACATGTTATTGTATATAAAAATTGTGCAAATTTATGGAATACATAGAGCTTCCTAATTTTTAATTTTGAATCCCTTGTGTGTATATATTCAATTTTATAATTCCATGCACACATATATATATGCAAATAATGTTAAATAACATTTACAAATATCCAACATTCTAATTTGTAAGTATTTGAATAAGGTTCTAAAAAAACATGTTAATTATATCATTACCATGAGGTGTAAGACAAAATTAAGAACATTAAAATGTATGATTTAGTGATTACATAAATATCATGATAA
>JZKD02S1918241.1:203353-247880 GCA_000966675.3 Picea glauca
TAATGTTCTCTGATAATTCCTCACATATATTTAATATAAGGTCTTCTGATAATTTATCTAATTGTTTTGAACATTTGATCACCAATATTTAATGTAATATCCTGTGATAATTCCTTACAGCTATTTAATATAAGGTACTCTGATAATTTCTCTAATTGTTTTGGCTTATGCACTTCATATTTAATGTAATATTCTGTGATAATTCCTCACAGCTATTTAATATAAGGTACTCTGATAATTTCTCTAGTTGTTTTGGCTTATGCACTTTATGTGTGAAGTTTTGTGCAAGTGGCGATTTCTCTATATATCTATATGTACCAATTATGAAATTGTCTTAAATCAAACTTTTAGTATCAGTGTTAACTCGGTTGCAGCATCAACTTTTTATAAACTCCATGCTATTCTATCCCCTTCTTACAGCTAGCAGACCCATACTTCAGCAATTCGTCACCCATGCTTCAGCAATTCTTTAAATGGACACTTCCCTACTTCAGCAATTCCTTAAATCAACACTTCGACAATTATCTGGGTAACTTCTCATGAACGCACCTCTTCCGATCATAAACACAGTCCAATGTACCTATGATCCCCGATACTTGACAATTCCTTGAGTGAATCTTAGGATCCTTCGCGCATTGACCATAAAACAAAAAATGGACAAACAGAAGTGAAGATGAGCAGGATAGGATATGACTCGTGAAGTGAGTGGGTTGATTTGACAACTTTGCCATTCTCAATGGAAAACGTTGGAACGCTCCGTTCCATCTCCCAATCATATCCTCCCAAACTGAACCAACCCATCTGATCATGTGCTTAATGTTTTTTTTTCATCGTTCCTTGTTTTGTTTTGCCTTGCTTCATCTTTGTTGGCTTGGTCGGGCCTTGCCTTGCCTCATCCTTTTTGGGGTTGTTTTATTGAACAGTATTTTATAGCTCAGTATTAGATCGATGTGTGTGATTTTCAGTGCTTAAATTCAAAGTTGAGTTGAAAAATGTCATTCTTAAATAATAATAATATAATAATAATAAAAAATTAAGTAAATAAAAATTATATATGTTGTTCAAATAAAACAAATATATAGATTAACCTGATTTAACTAGTTTTAAAATGTAAAAGAAAGAATTTCTGAAAACACTTGCTCCCTCTTGAAACTTAACAGAACTGGAGTTAAGATGGATGTATTACTGGAGTATAAAGTAATAAATCATACTTACTCAAGTTAAGTACTCTCCAATCAAATCAGCAGTCAGTCCATAAAGGACCCCTCAATGGACATTAGTGCACTAACTAGGCAATCCTGTAATAGTGGAGAGAGCACCAATATCATTAATCATCTCCCACGAGACCCATAATCTGATCATCGCTGTCATCTCCAGTGGCGACAAATCTAACAGTCGAACCCATGTAATATGTAATATTCTTTATTAGATGATCTCTCAATCTTCCTCTTCCATTCACATGAGCAACTCCACTCCCGATATCCCAACGGCCTCATGGGCTAGTTTCGCTACAAAATCTTTTGGCACGTAGAGACAGTCGATAAATGGGTTTTCTGCGCGGTATATTAAAGCACAGAGAAGATATGGGAGCCACATTGCGAAGCATTCCCAGCGGATTGCTGCCACCACTGGGGGCGACCAGCGATCGAATCGTATCAGCTGAAACTGAGCCTCGGCTGCATAAACATATCGTTTCTCCCTACAGTCGTTGTTACAGGTTAGGCTCCCTGTTCAATGTTGATTAGTTTTATGTGTTGCAATTGAATTCCTGTATAAATATAAAGAAACTCATGGCAATAGATTACATTCGATTAGATTATCGTTGCATTTAGCTCGGGTTGTGAGGCTTCATATTTTTTCAGTATGTAGAAGATATTAAGCACGGACAGATGAATTTTGTGACTTGTATTTGTGACTTGTATGAATATTGAGTTCAGAAATAGCTACTAGCTTGCTTGATTGTGTGGAGAGTCGCTTTCTAAAGCTCAGTATAGAAGATACCGTAACATGCTTTTGCATGTATTTTTTTTTTTTAAGATTCAGAGCTCTCCTCAAATGAATCTATACTGATGTTAAATTATAATGAACAATTAAACCCAATAAACAGTGCAGTGAATATGCCAAGAAAAGAAAACTCTGATTTTGTTAAGAGCTTGCGTGTTTCAGAAAGCTCTTTAAAAAACAAAGAAAAGTATGAACAGCTCGTCTCCATTCGACTTTCACAGCTAATTTTTTTTTTAGAGAAAATGTTACTGCGTGTCACATGGGAACTTGTACTGACTAAGCATTTAAATATGACTATTATATACTCCCAAATTTCCACACTGCAAGATGCAAAGTACAAAATTTGCACATGAAACAAAACTGAGCCACAAAAAGTGAAATAAAACTGAATCCCTGTGGTACCTTTGCTTTTGAAAATTTTGCCCTGCCAGCTTTTCGCATTGTCCATCAATCATTCATGCGATAACAAAGCGTGCAAATGATTTATAATGCTTTCTCCTTTTTTCTTCAAATTGCTTGTAGTTGTCGGAAGGGTACAATTGCATGTCTCATTCTACAACGTTAAAAATCTTTATTATACTATCGTAACAGCGAAGGGCACTTGGATTTCGCAATCTATAAGCACCAAACACGCGTTTATTTAGTAGCTATTTGTTGTACTTACAAATACAGAAGAGTGTTTGTTTTGTGTAGAATTAAATGGCATCCATGGCATATCTTCATGCCTTGTTGCCTTAGTCTAGGGGAAAGTATGCCAAGGTTGCTAGTGGATCCTTACTCAAAGCATTATATATAAGAACGTGTAGACATATAGAAGAACATACACAAGCCGGGAGAAACATCAATAGCTTTTATTATGTATGTGTTCAAAACAATCTTTATCTTTCCATTACATGATAGTGTATATATATGTGTGTGATATACATTCTTTCATTGACGGTTCAGACTTCCTAACTGACTATTTTAGTCGATTTGACTCGCTGACTAGCCCCTACAACATATCCCCTATAGTCTATTTGACTAGCCCACTAGCCCCTACAACATATCCCCTGCAGTCGATTTCACTAGCTGGCTAGCCCCTACAACATATCCCCCTCCTCAATTCCTTGATCCTTTGTTGATCATGTGGTTCCTTGGACTCTTTGAAGATACTCAAATTTTTGACCTTGAAGTGGACTCATTATACTATCTTGCAAGTGTTGTTGTCTTTTTTCTTTTCCTTTGACTTTATACCATTTTCTGACTTAAGATGGGTTTTCGAGCGCCTTTACAAAGGTTTTCACCATCAAGACTTGAGGTTGCTATGTACGATATATTTTCAAGTGGGACACATTGACTAATTTTTTGAAAGGGTTCCCTTGATGTCCTCGACCACATATGGTCTCAACCATGTGGTTTCTTATTTCCCTGATTTGTCTTTTAGCTGACTGTTATAATAATACCAATTCTCCATTGTTGATGTCCTTCTTTCTGAGATGTCGATTATGCCTAGATTTTTGTTGGCTCTTTTGGATTTCATGAGTTAGTTGATATAATTGTTGTCGTGTGTTAAGTTTATGGTCAAATTCCAGGGTGGAGGCTATGCGAGGCTAGAAGTGTAGTGGGATTATAACTTCTTGACCATAAACTAATTTGAATGGTGTTTGACCAGTTGATCTTTTATATGTTGTTTTGTAAGCCCATAGTATTGTTGAAACTTTATCATCCCCATCATCCCTGTCTAGTCCACATATTTTAGTTATCCCCTTGTGTAGTGTTTTGTTAAATGATTTGACTACTCTGTTATCTTGTGGATGATATGCAGTGATTTTTCTATGGTCGATTACGAAATTTCTAAGTAGTACTTCAATTGTACTATTGACAAAGTGTGTTCCTTGATCGTTGATTATTGTCAAAGGACAACCAAATCTGGTAATTATGTTTTCATAAATAAATTTTGGAGTTGTTTCTTTTGTGCAATTCTCAACTGGTTCAACTTCTTCCCATTTGGTTAGATACTCGATGACTGTAATTATGTACTTTTCTCATGACCTTTTGGATCTTGTTGGGAACGGCCTGATAAAATCAATAGCCCAAATTTCAAATGGTGAGCTTAGGTTTAGTGAATGTAGTGGCATTTCATTTTTTCATAATGGTTGTTCCATCCTCTCACCTTGTCACATTTCTTTATTTGTTCTCGATAGTCTTTATGTAGTGTTGGCCACCAAAGGTCGGCTTGAATAATTTTTCTAGATGTCGTGCGGGCTTGAAAGTGCCCTCTTGGGCCTCAATGTGCCTCAGTAATGATGTCTTCTCATTTGTGCTCTAGTGCACATCTTCGTAGGATATTATCGAGACCTAATTTGTAGAGGTAACCCTGTAAGAGTGAATGGTGCAAATTCCATTACTAGGATCTTCTTCTTATTGGTTGGGAGTTCCTCATGTGCTTTCCCATCTTCTAAAAAATTCACAATTTCCTCTAGTTCTTTAGGGGCTTCTTCCATGCTAAATAAGTTCGCATCTGGTAGATCATCGTCTATCCTAATTGGATCTTCTCTTATATCTAGTCTGGACAATTGATCCAGGCCAACATTTTGTTTCCATGGTCAAACTATTATTTTGAAGTCGAATTCTTGAAAAAGTAATAGCCAACGACAAATCTTACTATGAAGGACTCGTTTGTTGACTAAATATTTCAAATCTTGATGATTAGTGAAAAATACAAAGGGATTCGATAAGAGATAGTGTTTGAATTTGTTTAGGGAAAAGATCGTTGGGATAAGACCACGTCGATAGCAACATTAGATGCATCGATATGTACATGAAATTTTCTTGAATAGTCGAGAAATATTAAGATTAGCACTTCTACCAACTTTCTTTTTAATAGTTCAAAAGAGTTGTTACATTCTTGAAACTCTGCTTCTTTCCTTAGTATCTCATCAATTGGAAAAGTAATATCATAATAATGTTGAATAAACTTTCGATAATATTCATTGTGTCCAAGGAAGATTTTATTTTTTTCTGATTGATTGGTGGTTTAAGTCAGGAATGACTTTGATCTTGGCCATATCGACTTTGATGCCTTCTTTACATACAATGTGTTCCAGTAGTATTCCTATTGGTGTGATGAAGATGCATTTTTTTATATTCAAATATAAGTGGATCTACATGTATCTCTCTAGAATCATTCTTAGCCAATGTATGTGATCTTTTAAGAGGCTGTAGATAGTCCAATCGTCGAAGTATACGACCACTGTTTTATAGATGTATTCTTGAAATGATTTGACCATTATCCTTGAGAAGATTGTTGGGGCATTTTTTAGGCCAAAGGGCATGACTTTGTATGTAAATGATATGAACTTAGATACAAATGTAGTTTTTTCTTGATCTTCTTTTTCTATTGCTACTTGATTGTATCATAAGAATCCATGAGTAAATGAATAAAATTCATGCCCTATGACTTCATTGATGATCTCATCAAAAAATGGTGTTGGAAATGGATTCGTTATTGTGAGCTTATTTAATCCTCGAAAGTCAACCTAGATTCTTAGCTTCTTGGGGTCATGCTTCTTGGGTTGCATGACCATGGGACTTACCCATTCCGCCTTATAAATTGGATATATGATATTAGCAACTAGAATTGCATCAGTTTCCTTTTGGAAAATAAGTTTGTATTTATGTGCTAATTTATATGGTTGTTTTCTGATAGGCTTGGCTTCGGGTATTAGTTCAATTTCCATTTCACCCATCTCTTGTACTAAACCTTTTAGGTATTTATAATATCTTGCAAAAACATCTTGGTATTCTTTTAATAGGTCGACTATTTCTAAGGTTTGTTTTTCATTCCAATAGTCACCTATTCTGATCATTTTTTTTCGTTCGTCTATTGAAATGTCAAATTATTTGGTCTTGATTTATGCATCCATCCATTGAGGTGATTTTGACTCATCTAATTGGCATTCTCCTTCGACAAATTTCTGATAATTTGGTGGGAAGTGAGGCTTGTATGTCTTTTCTTTTTCCTCTTTCTTTTCCTTGGTCATGGAGTAAATTGTTTTGACATGATTTTGTATGCTTGGGTGATTTTTATTCCAACAGAAGCTCTTCCCTGAAAAAATTATGTTTTCCATATATATCTAATGAGCTATGACAATATTTATACTCTGGGTTGATACAAAATTACAATTCGAGGTTGACCCTTCGTCGACTTTGGATTTTTCCTTTTCCTTCATCTCCTTAGGACTTAGTTTTCCTAAAAAGTGTTTATTTTCTTTCATTGTTGCTTGCAAAAATGCCTCTTCTAATTTGAATTTGAAGTCTTTAAGAAATTTACTCTTAATTACATTCCATTCGAATGTAAGAGGCTTCTTTGATCTTATACCGTTTATGTGGTATGTTGGCTAATGTATTTAGAAAGATTTGCGGTCATACCCATCCATCCTAGTATCCTTGTTTTTTCCATCCCTTCTTGCATTGTCGAATGTGAGCAATTGGGTCAAACCCAGGTTTGAATGTTGGGATGTCCAAGTTTATCAATAATTGTATGTCCCTTAATCTTTCTACAAAGTATAGAGTGGTAGTGTTCCATGTCATTAGTTGAATGTAGTTCAATTTTTTCAAATAAATTCCATCTCTGTAGGTAGGAATGCCTTTGACCAAATTGATTACATTGAAATTGACTCTCGTCGAGATTCCCATTATAGATGTTATTACAATTTTGAGGATCTAATCCAAAACTCAAGTTCCAACCTCAATATATTAAGGATAAATATCTCAAATTGTTATATTTCTTGCTCCAATTTAATATTCTATGTTTTGGCTTTCCAATGGTTTTTGAATCGGCTCAATCAAACATCCCAATCGAAAGTTATGATAGTTTTAAGTGAACATACCTTTGAAACCATGAATTGCAGTCTGTCCTCCTAGACGACCTTCCTTTTGATGTATCTCTGAAATTTCGATCCTTTTGAGTCTAAAATTTTGACCCGTAGTAAACTAAAATATCTTCTCTACGATTCCACGGGTTTGACCAAAATTGGATATGTCAAGAAAAAGTTAGGGTAACTTCCCCACACCTTGTTGATTTTTGGCCTTTCCAGGAGAGAGAACTTGTATAGCATTCCCCGTGTAAAATATATGATATCGTATTAAGAAACTTATACCAGGAATACTTGTAATGACCCTATCATTACGACTACAAGTGAAGCAGAATGTGCAATTTTTTTTTTGTTTTTAGGCAGAAAGGTTATGACGAAAATAGTTGAACCACACGACTAATGATGAATGCAAACAAACAGTCCAGGCAACAGAAAATTATGACTCAACGCATTGGCACAAGAGAAACTGGGTGAAACATACGTAAAACAACAAGGAGGAACGACTACCTGCCCAATGCAACAAGACCACACTTATAAGCTAAGGGACAAAATCTTTTCCCGGCACAACAACCTTGATGACCAAACACTAGAACCTCATGGCACCCAAACCAAATGCATGAAGGCGTTACAACCTAAGCACTAACAACAACTCACATCGATCAACAACACCCACATAGAAAGCACATACCTCGGCCAAGTGATCCTTCACCTCTATTCCTTAGGGCATGCAATGATCCCCTCATCAGGAATCATGTCATCCCCAGGGGATAGGAACAACTATAACCTTGGCGCGACACATCATAAATGAAGCAAGGACTCTAGAAAAACCCAACGTGCTAGGAGCCGAGCACTGACAAGAAGGCTACACCCATACCCCAAGCAACAGGTCGACAAGACACAAGATGACTACAATCAAAGGAAAATCTCAAGCTAAAACCTGACTCCACCAAAATCCATCCAAAAAACTGATACGCCAGAGGTATAAGTGCGAAGGTTAAACTTTTACCAAGTGACTAAGGTCATAAATGTTATCATAATGCACACTAAGAAAGGCACTTAACCAAATCAAATACGCTTATCAAGAATTATAAATTATCCATTAAGATAAGTGATCTACTTGGCATTTTAGAGGTGCTCCACGCTGCTTAAAAAAAGAATCGACATTATTGTCTAGAAAGTCTAATCCTAAATGTGATCAGTGTCTATAATTAATGCCACTTCAATATTATCTTTTCTGCCATTTTATGTTGTTATGTGGTTATAAATAAAATCCAATTGACGTTATTCAATGGAATTTTAAATCCATATTGTTGTGTATGAATAATAGTCACCTCGATGTTATTCAATGAGAATTAATGCTATTATTAAACGCTATCTAGATCAAGTTATACATTACATATAAAAGTTGCTATACATTCAATGAGATTTAATGCCATATAAATCAAGCTATACATTCAAGCTATACATTCAATGAGATTTAATGCCATATACATTCAATGGGAATTACTTCCATATGCATTCAATGAGATTTAATGACATTTACATTCAATGAGATTTAAATCTATACATTATAGAAATCTTATACAAAATGTATACATTACATAAATCGATGAGATTTAAAGCTAACATTACATCGCAGGCAAAGGGCAGGGGTCAAATGACAAGGCTGGAAAAGAGACAAGAAGAAGCAAAGATTAAATAGAAAAATCATCAGGTTAATACATGGGCAAATCACAGTCATAAAAGGTGGCCAAACTTGCCACATAACAATTAGCAAATCGCAGTCATAACATGCAACGATTGCAGTCTTAATAATGACAATCGCCAAAGTAATATATCTAGCCATGAAAACACTATGAGGATATAAAAACGCAGAGAAATAAATCATGGAAATAATATAGTCTTAATAATGGTGAATCGCCAGTTAACACCCGGGCAATGATTGTGTCTTTCAAAGTGGCAATTCTCCCAACAAATAAAACTGAAATGCATTCTGAAGAAGTGAAAAATCGCCAGTTAAACACCCATGCAACGATTTTGTCTTTCAAGTGGCAATTTGCCCAACAAATAAAAATGAAATGCAGTCTCAAGAAATGGAAAATCATGAGTTAAATACCGAGACAACAATAGTATCTTTCAAAGTGGCAATTCTCCCAACAAATAAAAATGAAATGCAGTCTGAAGAAGTGGCAAATTGCTAGTTAAACACACATGAAACCATTGTGTCTTTCAAGTGGCAATTTGCCCAACAAATAAAAATGAAATGTAGTCTGAAGAAGTGGCAATTCGCCAGTTAAACATTGAGGCAATGATTGTGTCTTTCAAAGTGGAAATTCGCCCAGTGAATGAAAACGAAATGCCGACTCAAGAAAGGGAAAATCACCTTCCAATAATTTAAATGCATAAGAAGGAAAAATAAATCACAATCCAAACAATGTAAGGGCCTGTCAACAAAAGGACAACGCATTCTCCAATCATCATCAAATATTAATGATCACAGGTAAAAACACAGAGAACATTGCTATCATTAAAACAAACATGAAGTTAAGTTGCAGGGAGGTATCACAACGCAGGTTTAAGTTAACCAACAATATGCAAAAACGCAGAATTAAATTCATCCAACATTATATAAAAACATAGATTTAAATGTATCCGACGATATTTAAAAATGCACAGTTAAATTGATCCAACAACTTATATAAAAGTGCATATTTAAATGTATCCGACGATATTTAAAAACGCAGAGTTAAATTGATCCAACAACTTATATAAAAATGCAGATTTAATGTATCCGATGACATTTAAAAATGCAGAGTTAAATTGATCCAACAACTTATATAAAAACATAGATTTAAATGTATCTGATGATATTTAAAAACACAAAGTTAAATTTTTGTGGCCGAGGGTGTTGAAATGCAGGAAATACCAAACACAGTTTCTAGATTACCGAGAATGAATAAGACACATAGGTGAAATAACATGCAGAGATCGAGGCAAGGCAGAGATCAACACAGAGATGAGAAGGCGCAAACAACTCGGAAAACACATCCTTCATTCATCATCCATGCACAGAAAATCAGGGCATTTGAATCTATAGGTCGTTATGCACCGAAGTGACGATCGTCAATTCGGCTCCTAGCAGACTGCTCAAGTGTGGATTGAAGAGTTAGGGATGATAAAAAAAAAGAGAAAATCTTCACAACAATCAACAACCAAAGGGCAGTCTCAACATGCAGGGATCGAAAGTCGAGGGAATCAAGTCAAACAACGAGATTAAGGCTTACAGGGAAAATTAAGTTCTCGGTTGAAATGCTAAGTCCACATTTTCATTACCCAATAAAAGTACATAAATGAAAGTGTAAAGTATATCAATAATGTACCATGCAAAAATAAAGGAAGCTTACCTTAGCCCGAGTCGCTCGCTCCGAGTCGTTGTCCCACGCGCTCCATGCTACTCTGACTTTCCAATTGATGAGACTTCACCGGTACCTCCCAGCCAATGCTAGGGGTACTCTTCTTCCACCTTAGCCCCCCGAGCGATAAAGGGGCCACACACACTAAACTAGAGAATCAACTAGCTCCCAACTCACCTTGCAAAGCTGAGCTACCACTCCTCACCGAACTGGGTATCCCAACTCCCACAAGCTAAGTTAGTCAAGTCTAAAATTATGCAGCGTAACGTTACTCATAACAGAAGAGATCCATGATCCTCCTCCTCTGCCCTCCTTTATATAGAGTTTCTAAGTCATTTACTTTCGCAAATTCCCATTTAATTTATTGTTTAATAATTTAATTCATAAAAATCTTTCCTGTACATGTGTCACCCATCCCCTTGATTGCACCATAAATTAATTTCATTAATTAATTAATTACTCCCAATTCCCTCACCTACCTAAAATCATTCCTAGAATCGCTCCTAGGTGTCCCCATATTCCCTTACACCCATCCCCTTTATTGCACCATAAATTAATTTCATTAATTAATTAATTACTCCCAATTCCCTCACCTACCTAAAATCATTCCTAGAATTGCTCCTAGGTGTCCCCATATTCCCTTACATATTTTAATGACTTACCCCCTTACTAATTTACTAGTTGATTTTAATTTAGAAAGTTCTTAAATGCTAGATACCTTCCTAAGTTAGTCTTTCTGATTTTTCCTTGTGTTTCCCCTTTCCTTTTTATGTTTCTCGTTTTTTCCTAGCTTCCTAATTCTTTTAAATTTCCCTCTTTCCCTTTTCATTTAAAACTCAAATTGGCAAGTGTAGAAAATTAACCTTTTCTCCTTTTTCTTTTAATTAATAAATTTTTAATTAACATATGTGATAAAACAATTATTTCCCCTTTTTCCCCCCTTTTCCCCCTTTTTACATTTATCCCCCAAAATATTTTTATAAATTAATTGAATTACTTAACCCCTTCTCGCCACATGATTAATGATGATTATCATTATTATATATATATATATATCACAAGTATCACTTAGACCTAGACTTTATTTTCCTAGGTTGGGTGACATTTTATTAGGGAAATTGTTTTAAATCTTTCTTATCACGTTATTTGTCCTAAGTCCATCTAGGTTTATCCATTTATTAATTAACAACACGTCGTTCCCTTCAGGACACTCTACGTGCTCCAAGGGTGCCACTCGCCTCTTTCCATTTTTCTTGCGCGACGTGCCCTTCAGGATGCACTATGTGCTCCAAGGGTGCCACTCTCCTCTTGGCTGACTTGGTAGACATCAAAAACCCATGGAGTCAATAATCCACTAGGTGATATTGTGGGATACTAAGGGCCTCTAAGGAATAAGACCCCTGCCTTATTGCGCAACCCTTAGAATCATCATGAGTGAATGTCGTAGTCTTCCTTCACGACATCATGGGTCTTCTCGAACTAGGTAGTCGTTAACCTACAGTTTGAGCCACGACGAGAGTGCTAGTAGGTTGTGGAAGGGATATTGTCCACACCTCTCCCTCAACGTCTCTGGTGGTTGTGCGTCACCCCTCTACTCAACATGTGAGTCTGGTTGGCAAGCTATCATTAACCTGCATCATCAACGAATCATGTCAAAAATATATCCATAATCATATCATCGGATCAGATGCACAAATGTCATATAGAAAACAATCAAACCCCAATAGTCCACTCCCCGACTCGATCTGGAGTCTAAGGGGTTCCATTGATGCCTTTGCATCCTCAAGGTCCAAAATCCTGCACAGTCAGGAAACCCGAGTCAATAGCACTTGTCTATGTCAATACATCAAAATAATATGTCATCAACCCATAATGCCTCATAATCATAATCAAATGCCCCATAGTATAATAATCTAGATCACTTGCAAGCAAGTTTCCTCGGCCAAGTTATCCTTACTACTAGGTCGACCCTATTACATATATATTTAAACATTACATGTACATGTATTCCCATATATGCCTCCCTTGGGGTCATATCATATACGTTTAGCCCTATGTATGCCTCCCTTGGGTCATAACAGTAGAATACAAGGAACCTTCATCATCCATTTCAATTCGTTGTGCTTTTATCAATATGTCTTTGCATGTTTCAACATCATAAATTTGGAGGGAATTCTAATCTTTTGGAGTAGTCCTGCTACATACCATTATGCTAGTAAATTTTCTTCATTTTTGTAAGGGATTTGGATTAATAAATATTTAAATCTCTTATCATATTCTCAGACTGTTTCACCTGGATTTTGCTTGATTCCTTTTAGTTTTTGTGCTACCAAGTGACTGTTGTCTTGATTTTTGAAGAAATTGAGGAATTTTTTCTTTATATCTTTCTTCAAGCATTGTTGATTATTTGTATAATTCATAAACTGAGTAAGATATTTTTCTTGAAGGGAGGCACCAGACTATGCCATTTCTTTTTCCTCATCAATTATGTTGGTTGTGTCCCATATTTTTTCGCAAACAAACCAATGTCTCTTAGGGTCTTTGTTGCATTCGTAAATCATGATATGATTTAGAATCATATTTTATTTCTGGGTTTTCTTCGAAAATGGAACTATTGTAAGAGTTTGTGTCAAGGTCGACTGAGAGGTCGAATTACTTCCTTGTGTCAGGTTCTGGGTTTCCAACTCAAATAATTTAATTGCTAACATTTATTTTTCTTTGCTTGGGCTTCGAGTGTCTGTCTAACAAGATTTTTCTAAATACTTGATGAATCGTCCTATACAGGGTTGTTATGGTTCATTTTCACTATTTGTTGAATTGGAATCTTCTAAGAATGGATTCTGTAGGGGGGTGGTGTCTATGAGATCTCTTACACGAAGAAGTATATCTTCTGGTCGGTTTTCACTATTTTATCAGGCTTCAATTAACATGATATCACTTATTTGACCAATATTGTTAGTTCGACACCACACCCACTATGATTGTGTATCTATGTGAAGTATTTGTCAAAGGAAGTCTGCAATATGTGGAATAAGACTTCTTATAGAAGAAAGTCAAATTATGGGTCCCAAATTGTTGGGTGCCATTGGCTGCCACACTATATTGCAAGCTTCCACTCCTCCTAGGATCCGTCAAAGTGCTCTCAAGGGATTCTCTAGTGATTTGTCATTCCAAGGTAGGTTTTCTATGAGATTTTTTGAGATCCATCTCATTTCACAAATCTTCTTTTTTCTTTTTCTTTATATCCTGTTATATTTTTTGAATTTTTTTTATGGCTTATGGATCTGCGTTTGATGTGCAAATTTCTCGTTTGAATTAGTTATCTTTTTCTCGACTTATGGAATTTTCAACTTAGGTGTGGTTCGATTTGAATTCAACTTTGTATTTAACTTCGACTTTGACTTATATCATCCCACGAATCATCCATCCCCCCGACGCTGACCTCACTTACTCATGGTCGATAGTTTCCATTGTCATTTTTTGTATGCTCATTTATTTAAAAAGTAATTCCAATATTCTCTGGTATCTTTGCAGTTAGCTTCCAAGAACGATTCCCAATCTTCTTGTCTCTTCTTCCAATTAGATTTTGGAGGAGGATTTTTCAAAGGGGGTTGGTCTCAACAATGTCATCGACTCCTTTGTCTAAGAGGAATTTATGCAATAGGGAAGGGATGGTGCAAAGGAATCCGTCGTGAAATTATGTACAAAATTTGTTCTTGCTCGCTTGAATTGAATATTTATCTTCAACTAATATATCTTTGATGTAATCTTCTACAATCCTCTTGAACCACTCATTTAAGTTTGTTCTTCCTCCGTTTATGATATTGTGTATCAACTTATCATTGAAAGTGGGTCTATACATTAGACTGATTGAGATAGGTGAATATTTCTTCTGGAATGGCTTCCAAAAATTGTTTGTGAGTTCTTGAGAAGAATTGAGTGTGTGCTTCAGCAAGCCTCAGTCGATTTCTTATTGAAAAATTCTTGATGTAATTGATAATTTTATGCTCCCACCATTTGTGTATTTATTCCAAAGTTACAATCTATGTGTGTTTTTGTTGTGAATGCTCGAGTTTAGAATTACCAACAATGGAACCAATGTTGTAATATAGGGGAAAGTACGAGAAGGTTTCCAACAGATCTTTACACAAATAATTACACGCTACAACATTATATATATGAACACATAGACATATAGATGAACATACACAAGTGGGGGAGAACCATCAATATCTTTTATTATATGTGTCCAAAACAACCTTTGTCTTTCCATTATATGATAGTGTATATATATATTTGTGATATACAGTTACTAGTCGGTCACAATCCTTAACTTTTTGATCGATCGACACTAACTGACTATTCAATCGACTTCCTAACCGACTATTGTAGTCGACTTGGGTAGTTGACTGGTGGGTCTAGTCGGTGGGGCCGACTATCCCCTACAACACTTTCTATGTATAATTTCAGTGGGTTTAATGGTTAAGAATATGTGTTTCCTCCTAGGAGGTCACATGTTTAGATCCAAAGAGAGTAGGGTATGTACATCTTAGTAGAGTTTCAAGTAGAGGGTCCCTTATCCCACAAACAAGGGAATCTTATATACCAATTAGATATCTAACTTAGGATGTGACCTTAAAATTAGATTGTTATTATTATATTCATATGATAACATTCGTAGGATAGTATTGATTCTATGTTCTACAACCAATAAATGGACTTCGAATCGGATAACGAGTCCATTATTCCATCATATTTGGTAACTGAAACTCAACAAGATATTGTTACAAATAATTTGGAATGTTTGTTTTTCGTAAAACCCAAAATGAAAATGGAATTTTTTTGGTGTTTTACTTCATCCCAATATGATTTCTTTAATATCACTACCCACAAATTTTGATTCGTACTTTGTCTGTCTTCATGATTTTATCTTCATTTCCTCATACTCTCTTTCACCTCACCTTCTTGTACATTTATCCTTAGAATTTGGATAGGTCAACTTAAAAAACTTAATCACTTATTAAGAAATTATATTCCTATCCTATTTTAAAGTGATATTTAATGACATTTTTTTTTTGGTACAAATCACACTCTTTTATTAACATCGTCAACCATATCATCTTCATTCCTTGTGGGTTTGATCTAACTTGATAGTATATATCCATATCTCCATCACAATCTTTGATTAACGTCGTCAACCATAACATATTCATTCCTTGTGGGTTTTATCTAAATTGGTAGTACATATCCATCTCTCCATCACAATATTGAGTGGGGTTTTACTTCACATTAACATTTATGCTTACTTTTATTATTTCTTCCATGTTTATAAAAAGTCATTTTAAAATATTTTAATTATGGTTTTTATCTTGTTCAATTATGAAGTTATTTATTTACAATTTTAGGTTTTTTGAGGCTTTGTTCGTGTTCTTATGAGTGCCTCTATTAGTATTATTTTTTCTTTTCAATATAAATCACTCCTTAGTACTTATGATCAAGTGCAATGTATTTTTATTTTATTTTTTTATGACAAATTATTTCCATGACTTTGATCTTGATATGAGAGAGGGGACAAACTCATTGGCCAAAACCTTGATCTGAAATATTGTTCATTCCATGTTAAAGTTATATTTTAAAGATCAAAATTTTGTTTTCCCTACATCAATTTTTAGGTTTGTCTGTGTTTGAGCAAAAAAAAAAGGACATTTTGTGCACTTTTCCCTTTGATTCACACTAGAAAGATCTAGAGTCCAAGCATTATCCACAAGCATATCTGATAACTTTTTGGGTCGAAAGGAATATATGATGGGAGACAACTTGATAGAAATTTTCAATTCAAGAAGAATCTTCCCATATGATGAAGTTGGGACATGGAATATTTGAGAACTAATTAGGGTGATCACTTGGAGGATCTCGATCAAATAATATCATCTTCTTAGCATGAAATGGACCAATCATAAAATGAATCATTACCTCCTATTTCAATGTCAAATATTCACCATGACATCATGTTAAGGAGGTAACGAGCATGACACATAAATAGTTGACATGAAAAATAGTGAGATGGTAAACCAAACATGCACAACTTTCATAGGAGAAAGATAACATGTAGCAGTTTTCATGTAGGCCATATCCTCATCTTGATATCATCCTAAGCCATGTATGTTCCTAGACCATCTACAAATGCAACAATGAGAGAAGGACACATGGAAAATATCCTCAAGCAACTTGGAGTAATGGGCCAAGCCCTCCATATGTCAATCTCCCATAAGAACTAGGCTACATAAGTTTACACCTCTAAAAGGAGCATCAAATGAAGCTTCGTACCTATATCCCCCAATACTTTGCAAACTTTACACATTTGAGATATGTTGTAATCCATTTTTATAAAGTTTCAAATATGTATAAATCATAGAACAAGAATGGAGGAAGGTATTTCAAAATCAAAGGAGGCCCACTCCATCAAATGTGTGAGATTGTAACATGTGCCACTAGTTGGCATCCATAAGATTCCATAATAAAAATCCACTTAAAGGATCTGCAAGACCAATAAGGGACAAACTATTACATGGCACATAACACCCTTTAGGTGTGCCACATCACATCTATTACACCATTAATGGATAGGTGCACCAATAACGACATGATGTGTGCAATTGAAAGCAATGTCAATGTGCTAAATAGGCCAAATCATATGCAGGTTCCATTAAAAAAAGTTGAGAGATGGTAGGTATGATGTCAATAAAGATATGAAACCTCGAGACCTTTTAATAAGATAAGTAATTCCTTTTTTCAATTCCCATGGATGTTATGTTGTTACCCATTTCCCTCATATTTTATAATCTATCAATATCATTGAGTAATCCTTAAGTTGAGAAAACATGGTTGGTAAATCCTTCCAAACATCCAACATATAAAAAAAAAAAATTATATATATTCTAGTCTAGGAAGCACCAGATTGGTCAAAAAATGGTTTTGTGCAAAGGGATTCCACCTATCTAGAGGTCCAAAGGCCTGCCACATCTTTCTATCTTACATGTGCATTGAGCAATGAGAAATAACCATGTGGAATACCTACAAGTAATAATGGGCCCTACTTTAGCATGAGGTGTGTGTGTTAAGAAGTGGCATATGGTAGTGCTTGGATATGCCATGTCATCAAAAGAAAAATGGTGAAATATTTGGGTCAATTATGTTGTGACAAATGGAATATCTTAGAGATGATGAATGGATGGAGTGACATCAAGGAGGTCCATTCAATGGAATAATTTATATACCCCCTTCAAGTCTCTTGGATTGACTTTAAATATTAACCACAATCCATAAATCCATTAGGTTTGTGGAGAGGACTCAAAATTACACAAAGTTTATTGATAGGATATCCTATCCCTCCCATCCACCAACAACCACTAAATTGTATTGAAATGTTCCATCAAATATGTATTACTATTTCGCATGAAGATCCCTAATGATATTTCTCATCCATTTGTCTAGTGTCTAACATCCCACTCAAAACCAAGTAAAATAGAAATTTTGGGTCCATGGATGCTTTCAATTCACTCACTAAAGTATACATCAACCCCTCATATCTCTAGGGATTCAAAAGAAGTGTAACATGTGATACACATAAATTCTATGTTAGATGAACTAGCCAAGAAACTAGTATGACAGGCCTCCCAAAGAAAGCATAGGTGACATCCACATGATAAAGAGGGTACATGTGACATCATCTTAGTGTGTTATGTGGTGTGTTCCCATTGGACATGGTTTTTGAGTGCGATAGGAACATATTGAATACCCATCTTTACATGTGAAATACATTAAAAGGCATTGAAACTTGGAGATTTGAAATGGAACACATTAAAAGCACCTTAAATCATCACAAAAAGTAGTTACCCTCTGCAAACTTAGTCCTTCCAACATTACAACTCTAAAATCCACTATTATTATCGCCATTGATCTCCCTTATTATAACATTATATAATTATAGAAAATTATTCCCATGAACCTAGTTAGAAACTCCCACATAGTTCCATCCCTCTGTTTCCATGCCCCCCAGTGAATTGTTCATAGGATACAAAAAGAGTACTAGAACTAAAAAGAATCCAAAATATCACTTTCATAATCATTGCAATAGCCCTTAAACCTCTTCCTTATATTGTTTATGGAATTTCAATGCATGTAATGTGCATCCTTAAAGTATTCAATTGTAGATAACTTGTGCACTACTACTCGGTGATACAATTTAGAGATTGAGACTACAACAATTCAATATGGTATGAATGATACTCTCCTTGCATATTAATTCAAACATATATTGTTATATCTACCCCACCTATTAAAAAAAATGAAAATGATGAATTCAATATGGTATGAATGATACTCTCCTTGCATATTAATTCAAACACATATTGTTATATCTACCCCACCTATTAAAAAAAATGAAAATGATGATGCCCAATAATAGCAAACAATCATAGTGGGGGTAAATGGGGTTATAAAAAATGGAATATTAACCCTATGGGTGGGGTTACTACTCCTACAAAGGAATATCATATTCAAGTTCTCAATTGTGCCTACAATGGTATAGCTTGGATGTTGGCCACATTTATAGGAAATTAAACCACCTCCACCTTCCCTAGAGATGTGGATACAATATAGAAGAGGTGAAAACAACTCTATTTCATTTGACTAGGGAGATGCCATTTTAACCATTTAAGAACAATTTGAAAATTATAATAAGAAAATAAAGTTATGTGTTATTATGTATCTCGTATATGATTTAAATTTATGGACTAATTATCCTAGGTTTCTTAGCATGTCAAGATCAGTTAAAGTAGAGAAGGGCTTGCACACTTTGACATCTTGTTATATGGAAGCACGAAGAAGCCATGGAGTTATATACAATCTAAAACAAGTTTGTACTTGAGGTCAAAAGAATGATTACTAGAAAGTTGTCTTACATACTAACTCTTCAGACCAAGGCATTTTGGAAGGGAGGGTGGATGTCATTTTGGATAATTTGAATAAGTATATTCAAATCTATGGATCCCTAGTTCCCCCATACAAATTTCCTTGGTATGTATGTGATTAAAAAAAATTAATATAGGGTTTCCAACAATTTGTACCATTGCGTGAGTAGACCTGAAATAAGAAAAAAAACAATTCCTCCCTATGCCATATGGTTTTAAGGGAATCCCTATTCACATAAAACAGTACCTTTACAACACTGATAAGGACCTTAATGAGTATGATCTGTCAAAAGAAGAACCATTGCAATCATTTCCACATTATAAGACAAACATGATCGTCTAAGAACATGTGAAAATATCTAAAATCAATCTTGATTGGATGAAAATAAAATATCCAAATGAGGAAAAGGTAAATAATATTGAAGATAATGAAAGAGTGCATACTATTGAGGGAAGGGATAGAAAGCCCTAAGGAAAAAAAAAAAATTCCATCTTCTACCATCCAAAAAAATGGAAATGGAAATGATCATGATGATTCAAGGGGTTTAAAGTTGGTGGTAATCAATGAGGGCATATCATAGGGGACATTTTCCACATCTTCCATGAACACTCTCATAATCATAGTGAAGAACATAGCTTGTTTTGATTCAAACATTTGTTAATGCAATTGTTTCAAAACTTTTCCCTATCTCATTGACTCCAATAATTGGGGTTGCACTATCCTCTTCAGAACAATCAATCCTAGATGTTTCCAAATGGAATGCTCCAATGTAACCTGGAAGAACTAGGATAGTACTTCTGTATTTAGAAATTGTGAATATATAAGGGAATCAACCATCCTCTTATTCTCCCTTGACATACATTAGATAGACATATGAGAAAGAAGGATAAAATGGTGAATATATAAATGGATCTAAGAGAGAGAGAGGGGTCGATGCTTTGGAAACTATGAGACCCACAAGAAGATGAAAATAAGAATGAGTGAAAGTGATTCATAAATCTATACCATAGGTACTTCTATCCCCACTAAGGGAATCTCCTCCCCTCTAGCCACTATTTATAATGAGGATGTTTAGATAAAGGATCAACATTATGATACTTATGACTAGTTAATAGAGAAAATTACATAAAAACATTAACAAATTCCTATGATAGTTTCCTAGACCCAAGATCTTAGTTCTCGGATTCAATCAAAGGGCATGTTAAAAGAGTGGGGTTGATTAAGATATGTGAAGTAGAAGCATGAAAATAAATGATGCAAATATCACGCATAACATTGTTGGTACTACTATGTAAGATATATACATACATTGTTATCTAAGAGAAAGAGCCTAAAATGAAAAGTAGATATATTGCATATGATTCATATAGTGCCTTGTAAATATTGAATTACATGTAGTTACATAATTTGTTGTTCATTTTCTGATGATATGAGGAAAGTGGAAACCAAGATCTATTAAGGTGTTTTGTTCTTGTGTGCTGATGTGTACTCCCATGTAGTAGGATATGATTCTTTGAATTATATGTGTTTTGTTGAATTCACATTGATGAGGAACTCGTCGACAAAGGAACCATTGACAAAGTGATTTTCAATGAAAATATGTTCAAAAAAGTGTTGATCAATAAGAAGGGTGATCAATATGGGAGTTGTTGACAGGAACACCACAAAAAAACTTGATGTTGACAAAGGAATTGTTGATATGAGGGAAATCGATAAGCTTATCATCAACAAAGGAATTATCAATAGGAGGAACATAAGAAATATTGTTGTCAATAGGAAGGCCATGGATAATTTTGTCAACAACAAGGGAGTTGCTGATAGGAGGACAATTGACAAGCCTAGTGTTGACAAGGTAGTTGTTTAAAAGAGGGTCATTGATGAGCTAGCAGTTAACCAGGGAGTTTTTGATAGGAGGGACATTGACAAGCCTTTTATCAAAATGAAACTCATAGAAAAAGGGCACGTTGGTAAGGAAATCTTATATAGGGGATATTGATGTCAATGAAATTATTGATTATGAGGAAGTGCCTAGATTTATTGCCCCCCCTTGGAGAGAAATGGTGCCCATTTGATATCAATTTTGGGATAATATAAAGAACTATTAGGTCCTAGTTTTTTTTGTTGAATGATAACATGGTTGAGTAAAATTTTGTTGCATTGAAACATCTAATCCTACTTATCTTTATTTAGTTCAGGAACTTGGTACCATCATCCTTAAAATTGCACAATGATATTTCATTTCCATGAGTGGTAACACCCATGTATTTCCCAAAGGTATGGCTACATGAAGATGAGATCTGCAATGTTAAAGTATACAACATCACAAAAGACATAATTGGACATAGGGGTAATCATATATATTAATAATCATTAATGCATAACATGATTTTTTTTTTATCATTCATCCACCCTTTTTTGTAAGGATCGCATTAGTTTATCCAAGACGCTTGACAAATGCAACAAAAATCATGTCCCCATAGGTACCATTATCATTGATGGCCTTGAGAGGGTGACCTTTGGTAAACACTTATGTCCAAAAAATCCTCTCTTTATCTATGTTTTTCACCATTGTTGATGGGTTTTCATGATGCGCAAAGGGGATAAGGATTATTGAAGCATCTAGATCACATTTAATCAATTGAGTACCTAAATCATTAAAGGTTAGTGTGTCCTTAAGCAAAATACCATGAAAAGGTGATTGTTTTGTAGCGAAGGTTGTATGTGATACATAGTCTTTATGTTCATTCCATAGTGACTTGTGGAAATCACTCCAATACCTAGTGTTATAATTTTCACCAAGGTTGGTCTTATTGAATTATGTGTTCTTCATCCCAATTTTCTATTGGTCGAGCACTTCACTATCAAATTTATTGGAATCGAGCTGTTGTGCAAGAGCTTTGACCTTATTTTATTATAAATTTTATTTTAAATTCAATGCAAAGTGATATACATCTACAAGAGCGTTCAAATCAAATAATTCCATCTCTTTTAAAAGGTAAGGATTGAGGCTAATTACATACATCAAGACTTGTTGATGTGTTTTTATAAAACCCATCAACTAGGTGATTTTGGTCCATACTTGAACCGATGTATCTCTCAAATGGAGACCAAAATTTTGAAATATGGAAAGTGCCAGATAACCCTCACCTATTGATCATGAAGACCCAAACTGTTTTTAAGAATCCAAAATAAAGTTTAATGTTGTAGTTCTTGTTCATGCAAGGACAACAAGGATGGGTTCTCTTTTGAACAAAAAATAATAAAATAAAATGATACCAAAAAGAAGGAAATTTATAGTGTTCATATTCTCATTTTATATCCCTATGTCTCAACTTCTTTTAACCTTTTATGAAATAAAAAACAGAGTTCATATGCCCAATATATTGTCAATTTTCTCACATCCTCCACATTTATGCAACCTACATTTTTCCCTCCACATTCCTCAATTTGTACCCCTTAACTCTCCATTCTTAGTCATTTTCAATTATTTGTAGAGAATTACATGATCTCACACTTCCATATTCCACAATACTCCCATACTTAGCAGATTCTTGAGTTATATCCCCCTTCCTCATTTTCCCAAAGTTATATCCCCCTTCCTCATTTTCCCAACGTTATATCCCTCCCCCCTCCTTTGGAATGCCCCCTAATACACACCTATGAGAACATGACACATGGAAACCCCTTGAATTTTGGAAATGTGGTAGTGTATTGGACCTATCTATGAGAAACAATTGGAAGGAATGGTTCAGACAAGAATGATTGGGAAGTGAGGTGGTGACCAAAAACTATAGTAGTTGCACAAGCTACACAAGGTTCCATGGTTCTCTCTACTTCACACAAAAATAATATGGGAATTCCATTAGTTTATAAACAACATATGATAACCCTCCCACAATTCATGTGGGATAAATGAGGAATACTTATAGATCAAGGGCCTAGAATTCATGTGGAACAAAAGATCAACGCTTTCTAAGTCCCTATCTTCCGAAGGACATGAATTTTTATCCCAATGTCCAAATGTAGAAAATGAGAGCTCGTTGGAAATATAGAGAAATGAAGAATAACTAGGAAATGGTTTCCATGGTTGGAATGATAGATATAATTCCCTAAAAAAAATAAAAAAAAAAATGTTTGAACTATTTCTACCTTGGAAACAAATTATTTTGAAAAATGGTTTACTGAAAGAAATTTATGAATGTCTAAAGTGGGTCACAATTGGGGGAGTGGATATGAAACTTCACATTTACCAAGGGATTTTAATAATCATTGATATTTTGTTGCAAAAAGGGGAAAATAAAACTCTAACCCTAAAAAAGTTCCAAGAATATGAAGAGATGATTATAAAAGAAGATGAGCAACATATTCGAAGGACAATTTTTACAGTTGTGATTTCTTTCTAGCAACAAGTTTTTCCTTTCAAAATTTGGTGAATTATTTTGATTAAATTTCTCCCTTCATATTTCCTTCTACTTGATTATTTCCATCAATTTTTCCGTGTATGATTTCCAATAGGAAGATCTAGGTCTGATCAACTCTCTCTTAGGTCCAAGCATTCCCTATGATATTTTAGGTCCAGAGGAGGAAAACCCCTGCTTGAAAATATTAAATGCAATTGCATTCAAATTATATTATATTCATTAAGATATTTTTGAGGTTGTTCTATCCCTCTTATTTTAGAAATTGTTAAAATCGTTTCATTTGGGATATTATTATTAATTTCTCCCACAAAGAACTATTCAAGTGTCAATTTGGTATTCTTGAGCATGTGATACTTTTCAAACCTTTTCGATATTAACAAAGAATTCCTTTAAAGTTATCTGATAGGTACATTTGTATATAATAATTTTGTTGGGGTTTTCAATTTATTACTCACACATTGCATGCATCTAAGGTCATAAGAATAATCTTACATATCTCAAGAAAGAGGAGTATTTCCTCTATAAAAACATAGGAGAAACTTTCTTGTCTCACACAAGAGATTTTTTTCTCAAAGTTGGTTCTTTTCCCTTGTTAGGAAGAAGAGATCAATAATGATTTGTGCTTGTTTTAATTTATACTGTGTAGATTTTCCATGCGTTAATATAATTAATTGATGTATAGTTTGATATTTTAGTCTGTGTATTTGTGTAATTTCTTCAATTGTTTGTAAAGTTGATTCTCACTCTTGGGAGGATAGAATTAGATCTCTTTTACTACCATAATGGCAAGGTTTTCCTATGTGTTAATGGATATTTTCTCATATACAATGTGTCAATGTTCATTGATATTATCCCACCAGTGATGCACTATGATGTACATGTTCAATTTAGAAGTTGTGAACTTATAGTTATTGGTTAAATGCTTTACGATGACATAGGATAGATTTGTTGAATTGGTCTATTGAATCAACATCGGCCTTTCCCTTAAAGATGGAGATATCAAGGTTCATATATAATTTTAAAGGTGTAGGTCCCTCAAAGGTGTATTCAAGACCACTATAGGAGAAGTTTTCTATGCATGTGACCTTCTTTAAGATATTAATGAACTCATCCATCAAGTCTCCTCTTCATTAATCAATAGCCTCTTCAAGGATTTTCTCCATCGAAGATATTGTTTCAATGCTTTTTTATTCAATTGTGGTGGTCTTCTATGATATAGTTGGTAGATAATCATAAACAACTTAGGAGGTTTGAATTATCAAGAATCGATAGTCAAAACAAGTATTAACATGCATACAGAGGAATGGGTGAAGCTCCAATGCTTGTAGTGTATGCCTCTAATATATTGATTATGAGATGCAATATGGGGACACCCTTCAAACTTCCTTGTGAGGTTCACTTCACTCTCCTCCCACATCTTCGCTAGACCTTCAAAATCCATCAATAGCCACTAGATCCCCCTCATTATCAATCCCTTCCTTCAGATAGAATTTGGACCCCAGCCTCATAGGATGAGCCCATTTCATTCATTTTTTACTTTGTGTTCGTGTTTCAATCCACATTGAACCAAGAAGCATTTGTCTTTCCAGTGGAATAATATTCTTCATTCATAGTAATTAAATTACTAAGTAATGTGACAGTTCATTGATCATTCGATCGAGGGGGACAATGTGAACGAAGGAAGTTCGGTCATACTTCAGGGAAGTTTATTCATCTCCCAATTCTTCATTCAACCATGAAGCATATTTGAAACATACATGTGCATCACATAAACATTTGGAACAACAAAAGCAAGAGCCAACCGATGGTCACTTCCAATCAAAATTATCCCTCCCTATATTATCTGAGAATCCAAAAGCCCATTCGATCGAATTCCCTCCCCTAGGATGTTCACCTTGATCCCCCTCTGACCCTATGGTGCATTTTCATTATATATATGAATCAAATGTGAACCTACCTTCCTATGACCCTATGGTGTATGTTCATTATATATGAATCAATGGTTAACCTACCTTCCTTTGATATGCCTCTGATGAGCTAGTTATGGATAAATGCCTTCAAATTGATTGATTGGAACCTTTGGAGAAGAGCTTTGTAAGATGTTGAATGCTTCCTCCAGTATTATTTTGGCATTGGTTTAAAAGGCCAACGATCCCCATCTCCCCTTTCTTCCTTCTTTGATAGAAATAAATAGTAGTATCCCCCAATCCACCTATCCATCTCTTTTCAGTCCATGTCTTGATCCAATTGTTAATCCCACTCTTGTAAATCCATGTTCCCAATCCTAAATATCCATTCCCATGCATCTCGTTTCAAAAGGACAAGATCCATCAAAATCGCTTCAACGAAAATGAGAAGTTCTTTATCCAACCGATCCTTATGTCTAGTACTCGTCCCTAATAACAATTTTTTTTTTGCATGAACCCCTATAGAACCCCATTTAATATCATGAGGTGAATTAAGTTATGAGGAGTGGAAGAATGAATAATACTAAATAAAAATACACACAAATAAAATGGATTGAATAGTATTTATATTACTATATACGTTTTGTGTACATTTCTCTATAAGAGAGAGAACCTAAAAAGAAAGGCATCTTTGTTTCCTTTCATTACTCCAATGCCTTATATATACACAATTACCTTTCAGTGACAATGGTGATTGCTTGGTTATGTATGGGATAAGGTGGGTTGGAATCCAAGAGCCATCAAGGAATGTTGTTGTTGTGTGTTGGTGAGTATTTCCAGGTGGTGGGATTTGATTAATTCAACTCTAATTTTTCTATTGAATTGATATCGACAAGGGTGTCACTGATGTAAAGGTAAACAATAAGGAATGATGCCAAGAGATGATGTTAATTGCTCCAAGGTTGTCCTATCCTTACTAAAATATACTCCAACATGACATGTTCTATAAATGGCTCTCAGCCCATTATAACCCTCATGGATATGACCCAAATGGCCTACTATAACTGTAAGCCCCTCCTTACAAAGATACTTATGGGATGAGGTTGGGTGTCAAGCGGGGCCTCGCAGGACACCAGGTGTTCAACCAGTGAGGATGCCTTCAGAAACCCTCCTACAACAAATTTAAGTCCGCAAATACCATTACGAGACAAGCCTGGTAAACTGGCGAGGCCTTGTGGGACCCTTTTCTTCAAGTAGAGATGATGTCATTGATAAAATTCTTGAAACCCTCATGTACCTTCAAAAACTGGGATCAACCTCCTCCAAAAATTTTCATACAATCTTCTGCACAAAAATTATCCTCCTCCAACTGAAAACCAAACCCTAAATTGAAGCTCCAATGGAAATCCTAGATGGATTCTCCTTCTTGTCTAGCTAGGGTGGATATTACACCATCGAAACTAAACTGCAATGGTGGATTTGTTTTTCTAAACCCTAACGAAACAATGGCTCCAAGATCACTCTAAAATGAGAGATCAAATCATAATTCCAAAGTGAGGCTCTACCCCTCCTTTTATCCTTTTTCCATTCCTTCTAGAACTTTACCCTTTTTGACCAAATCAAATGTGACCCTTATCCCCCTTTTACTTTTACGATAATATTAAAATTTACTTTAACAATGGTTAAGTAACTTATTAATATAAATTTACTTTATTTCCTTAATGTCACTTTAAACACATAACATCTCCTGAATAAGTGACATTAAATAACGCATTTTTACTTATTTTTTCTTCACTAACGAGCCACGAGAATTACTTCCAATTCCAAACATGGGAATCCAAAAATGGGGACATGACAAATCCTCCCTTCCCAAATATTTCATGTCCTCGAGAAATTCCATCATACCCATATGAACAACAAACTAAACCCGAATGAAAATAATGATGATCCCTGGGTCCCAAACCCATCTGAAAGATGTGGAGCACCTACCTCCCATAATATTTTCCTACAATTTTCTAACACCAGGTTCCCCCTGAAGGCCACCTATCAGTAGAGAAAATAGATACTATGAAGACTGAGTAAACTCTTCATAGAATGTCCCACCTAGTAAATCTATCCACTGCACCATATGAATATGATCCTGAAAGTAACAACTCACTCTCCCATCTCCAACTACCAAATTGTCAACCCATAAAATCCCAGGGTGCCATGCTATCACTAGAAAGGACTCATCATATTGTTTTTGTTCCATTATGATCATAAATATTTGATCCTCCTAACTAAACTACCTCCTCCACATCCACATCCACAAGTTTTAATGCATCAAAGAATCATCCTCACTATCGAGGATCATATCCAGCCAATGTATCTCAGTGAAGTCAACTAAACCAACTCTCAAATAAAACATCATAGAGAAGTATACATGGTCAAAAACGAATAGGGAATCCATGATACCTAGTCTCCAAGTATGAAGCAAACCCCTCTCTCACAGCAGCGATTCGCTCCACCAGGACCTTCTTCGCTTCTCAGGCCCGAAGGGTCAACGCCCTTCCAACTTCCCTTGGGATTTTTTGTCACCCACAGGATCCTTCTCGGTTTATTTCCTCTTCGTGTATCTGGAGATCAGATCTTGCGATATCGCGAGGCTCGTAACACCTCTTCGTGCCACTCAATGCCGAAACCCCGATCCCTGATGGTCAATGGCCAATACTTCGGGATATCGCTACTCGCAATGTCGAACCCTCGTATTCCGGAACCCTGAGTGTCGAAATGCCGATGCCACGTGTTGTGCTCCACGCAGTCTCCATGGGACCCGTCGTGACTCGGGACTTCGTTGTCTTAACGTGCTCCTTCCAGTGTCGAAACCGCCGAAGTGCCGAATCCTGACTCCGCAGGATCTCATGCCACCTGTTCGCGCTCTAATCGACGGTCCAGTTTAAGTCGAGAAATCACGACTCGTGATCTTGACATGCATGCAATACTTGCACTCGCCAACCCTGATATGACGATGCACGACAGCCTACGGGTTCTGCCCGTGCTTGAAGACTTCCTTCTTCAAGAAGTTCAAGTCGTCGATTCTATTCCTCTTGAAGAGTTCTCAGCTTTACCACCTTTTCCTGTGTAAGCTTCACTAGGGTCTGATCCCACCGTGAAGTTCAAGGTGCTATCCCTCTTGAAGAGCTTCTGTGACTCTGACTCCTTCAGAGCTTTCTCGACCATGTTCCTTGTGCTCGACCTCGACCTTCGCCAACCCTCAACAATCAATGCTGAAGATTTCCAGGTTTCATGCACTCGCAGTCACAGCCACCCGACCTTCCCCTTCTCAGACTTGCTACTAGAAGTTCAGTTCGACCTGCACTCACCTGCACGGCTCGAATAATCCAAATCAACTTCGGGTTGAACGAGAATGAGAGTTTAGCTGTAGAGCCTCCTCGAAGCACTCTATGCGGAGGAATTCGACTGCACTCTATGCAGGAATCTCCTGGCTCAAACAGAGAAACACTTGAAACTCATTCACTCATTCTCTCAGGTTTCGAACCTGATATGCAATCACATAAGCAACATATAGAAGATAAGCATACAAAGAAGCAAGTATGCAACAAAATAACATTAATAGAACAAAGAACTCAAACAAAACCATGGAATTGAATCTAGAGCTTTCTTCTATTAATTCAATCTGTACATGGGGTTTCTTCACGAAATCTCTACTCTGTTCTCTATTGCTCTCTATTTCTAATGCTGAATAATAATCTGAATCATCCCTCAATTACACAAGGAGGGTGCCTATATTCATTTTCCCTCCTGGAAATGAAACTGTCTAATCTACAACTAACCCTATCTACCAATATTTAAAACTATTTAATGTCTTCTTATCTACATTACAATACAAGTGCGCTTCATATGAATGCATTGATCCAAACAACGGTGCAACAATCTTCCTTGTGATTCAAAAAGGTATGCGTTGGTGTTGTCCAGTTGTCCTTCTCTTCCCTCCACGCTGGTTCGCTTTTTGGTGTCGTAGATGCTCTTGCATCATACTCCTCAGCTCGAAAGATTTCATGGGCTCCTGTCCATGAGCTGCTGCACGGTGTGTCCATGTTTCAGAATCACTGCTTCTATTTCCCAACTAGCATCCTCCACTGGGTGGTTTTTCCACTTCACCAGGTATTCAAAATACAGCTTCCTTCTGGTCTTCTTGTTAACTCGTTTATCCAGTATGCACTCCATTTCTGGCTTCTGCGCAACTGGTAATTGTTTTTGCCACTGGATCACTGGTTCGTCAGTTCCCATGTCTGTTTCCTTGGCCCTGTAGGGGTATAAATCCGAAATGTTGAAAATCGGAGATATCCCAATGCCCTCCGGCAACTCAAGCTCATATGCATTTTCCCCGAACTTCTTCAGGACTCTGCAAGGTCCAATTTTCTTCATCTTGAGATTATTATACACTCCCCTGGGGAACCTTTCCTTCCTCACGCGCGATAGAACCATGTCTCCAACTTCAAACTGAAGCTGCCTCTTCCTCTGATCGGCTCTGCGCTTATATTCCTAATTCGATTTTTGCAATCACTGCTTCACCTGCATGTGAAGTTCTTGCATTGCTTCAGCGAATTCCTCAGCTCTCGCGCTGCTAGTTTCAGCCTGTTCTGGCTCCCTGAGCTCAGACACTCCTCTCAGTTGTGTTCCATACAAAATTTGAAACATGCTCTTACCTGTACTCTGATTCACAGAATCGTTGTACGCAAACTCTGCCTGTGGCAAAATCTGATCCCAACTGCTGTGATGCTCGATCACTAGGCTCCTCAACAGATCCCCCAAGCTTCTGTTGACTACTTCGGTCTGCCCATCTATCTGCGGATGGTAAGCAGAACTGAATGCCAAGTCAGTCCCCAGCTTCTTCCATAGCATCCTCCAAAAATGACCTATGAATTTGGTATCCCGATCCGAGACTATGCTTCTCGACAATCCATGCAATCGGACAATCTCTTTGAAAAATAAATTTGCAATGTGGGTCACATCGCTAGTCTTATGACACGGAATGAAATGTGCCATCTTTGAGAACCTGTCCACCACAACAAAGATGGAATCAACTCCTCGCTGTGTTCTCGGTAACCCCAACACAAAGTCCATGCTAATGGCTTCCCATGGCCTCTCAAGTATGGGCAATGGCTGATAGAACCCTGTGTTCTGCTTTCAGCCTTTCGCGTGTTGACAAATTCTGCATCGGTCAACAAAAATCGTTACATCTGCACGCATGCCTGGCAAAAAATATGATTCTCTCATCTTGGCGAATGTTTTGTCATGTCCGAAATGACCTGCTAAGCCTCCACTGTGCTTCTCCTTTACCAAATTCTCTCTCATAGAGCAATCTGGAATGCACAATTGATTGCCTTTGAACAACAGTTCATCCTGGATCAGGTAGTCAATCCACAGACTCCTATCCCTGAGAACTGGGTTCTCGACTGCTTCATAAGCTTCCCCGAAATCAACATCACCTACATACATATCCTTCAGGCTTTCAAACCCCAAAGTTTTGACCTTGAATTCCTGTAGCAATAAACATTTCCGGCTCAAGGCGTCTGCTACCTTGTTCGCAGTCCCAGAAATGTTCTTTATAACAAAGGTGAAATTCTGCATATACTCCACCCATTTCGCATGCTTCTGATTCAGCTTCTCTTGCTGACTCACGAATTGTAACGCATGGTTGTCACTGTACAGGACAAATTCTTTGGGTATGAGATAGTGCCTCCACTTTTTCAATGCCTCGATAATGGCATAGAATTCTTTATCATATGTGGAGTACTTCAGTTTTGCATCATCCAGCTTCTCACTATAATATGCTACAGGCCTGTCATCCTGACTCAAGACCCCTCCGATAGCATATCCACTGGCGTCACACTTCACTTGGAAGGTTTTCTAAAAATCAAGCAACACTAACATTGGCTGCCCTGTTATCTTTTGCTTCAACAGATTGAAGCTCCTTTCAGCCTCCGCTGTCCAATGGAAAACTTTATGCCGCTTCTTCACAGTGTCCATCATTGTGGCACTGATTCCACTAAAATTTCGAATGAATTTTCTGTAGAAGCTTGCCAAACCGTGAAAGCTCCTTACCTCAAAAACGTTTCTCGGCGATGGCCAATTCCTGATCACTTCAACCTTCTCAGGATCCATCTTCAATTCATTTTTTGAAATTACAAAACCCAAATAAATGAGTTCTGTCTGCATGAAGGAACATTTCTTCAAATTAATCAGTAGCTTTTCCTGCTGTAGCCTTCTCATCACTGTGGCCAAATGTCTCAAGTGTTTAGCCTTCGTCTTGCTAAAACTCAAAATGTCGTCCAAGTACATGGCCACACATTTTCCGATGAATTCCCTCAGGACTTCATTCATCAGCCTCATGAATGTGCTTGGCGCGTTTGTTAACCCAAATGGCATGACCAGCCATTCGTACAAACCCTCGTTTGTTTTGAATGTTGTCTTCCACTCATCTCCCTCTCTCATCCGGATCTGATGATATCCGCTCTTGAGATCTATCTTGGAAAAGTAATTTTCCCCACTCAGGCAATCCATCAAGTCATCCATTTGTGGCAGTGGAAACCTATACCTGATGGTGATTTTATTTATAGCCCTGGATTTTGTACACATCCTCCATCCTCCATCCTTTTTTGGACTCAATACCGTTGGAACGTCACATGGACTCAGACTCTCTCTGACCAGTCCTTTATCCTGCAAATCTTGTACCTGCCTCTTGACTTCCTCGTTCTCCTGAGGTGTCAACCTATATGCTGCCTTATTCGGTAAGCTTGCTCCGGGTATGAGGTCAATATGATGACTCACACTCCTCATCGGTGGCAATGAACGCGACAGTTCATCCACGATGATATCAGCAAACTCTCCCAGCAGTTGCTGAATCTCCTCTGGCAAGTCATCCACTCTTGTGCTTGTCAGGAAAATTCTCGGCTTCCTAACAACAAAGAATTGTGGATCTTCATCCTTCTCCAACTCTGTGAGAATCTCTTTCCCACTTATGAGAAGTATCACGCTGCTCACTTCTGGTTTCACCTCTTTATCTTTTACCGGCAGCAGTTTATGAATTCTTCCATCCTTCTCCAAGGTGTATGTGTTCATCCTCCCATCATGAACGACATTTCTATCATACTGCCATGGTCTACCCAGCAGTATATGGCACACGTCCATGGGAATAACATCGCACAGAATCTCATCATGATAATTCCCAATTTTAAATTTAACTAAGCATTGTTTAGTGACACTTACCCAGTGTCCTTTCTGTAGCCACGAGACTTTATATGGACTCGAGTGCTTAGTTGTCGTCAATTCCAATTTCTCTACCATCTCGGTCAAAACGAGATTGTTAGTGCTCCCACTGTCAATGATGACCTTACACTTCCTTTCCTTGGTTGTACAAGCCGTTCTGAACAGTCTTCTCCTTTGCATTGATCTTTCTACTTCCTTCTCGAGTGCCAAAATGACCTTATGCGTCCCCAGCGGTCTACCGCTGTCAGCATATTCGCTCTCAACATCACGCCTCTGCTGCACCTCAGCGATGTGAGCTTCATTTCTGTCCATCTTCCTGTCTGGACAGTCAACGGCCTTGTGTTCGTCTTTACCACATGTGAAACATGTGATAACTCCTCCTCGTCCTCTTCCTCTACCTCGGTTACGAGGAATTGTATTGGCGTCAGCGTAATCTCCTTGCTGATCTGGTTGCCGCCTCCTCGGCTCAAAATTTTACTGCCTCTGCTATGAGGTTCCACCTCTTTCAACTTTTCCCTGAGGTTTCCTCCAATCCTCCTTGGGCTTCTGTGTTCTTTCTGGGACAATAGATTTTCCTCTTCGCTGACTTCTGCCTTGCCCTCGCTGTCCCTGCTTGCGGCTCAGCTTTTCTTCGGCTTTCAGAGACATCTGGTACACATCCTCAACAGTGCGGATGGTAACCATGCTTAACTCGTCTTGAATGTCATACCTGAGACCATTCAGGTATCTGGCTACCTTCTCGTCATCACTCTCCCGATGACCAACTCTGCTGTTGAGCCTGTAGAATTCTTCGGTGTACTCTTTCACCGTCATCAACTTTTGCCTCAGGTTCTGCATGCGCCTGAACAGAGTGATCTGGTAGTCCCTCGGAATGAACTTTTCCTTCATCTTGGCGATCATCCGATCCCAGCTTTTGATATTTTTCTTTCCCTTGGAACACCTGTATGCCTACAGCTCGTCCCACCATAAGGCTGCGTGTCCCTTCAACTTCGTGACGGCATGCCTTATCTTCTTGTCCTCTTCGATGTCCTCATAGTCGAAGTAGGTGTCGAGCGCTCGGATCCAATCCAGCAACTCCTCAGCATTTAGACATCCCTCATAGATGGGAGTGTCCATTTTTGTCTTCGAACTCATCCTCGAAATGGCTCTGATTAACCTCTCTATTGACACATCTTCTGCCGTGACTTCTTCTTCAGCATGTCCAGCTTCCTCTTCCATCTCAGGATCACTGAACTCTGCGGCACCAACACCACGTCTCTGGGAAGTCTCCATTTCTTCGAGTCTATCTCGGAGATCTATCATCTCTCGCTCTATTTCAGCATTACCTGCTGGCCTACCCCTTCTTTGGGCATCCCTGTCCTCATGATCAGGAGATTTCCTCTCTCTTCTCGGCGGCATTATGTCTTCTACTTCTCTTTGCTATCCGAACAAAGAGAACTCCAACTCCGGCTTTGATACCACTCTGACGCAAGTCGCGAGTATCAGAGTGCTTCCTTTCCTCTTTCTCTCTTCCTATCTGAAATATACAGACAAGACTTTCAAGCTCTGATACCACTCTGACGCAAACCCCACTCTCACAGCAACGATTCGCTCCACCAGGACCTTCTTCGCTTCTCAGGCCCGAAGGGTCAACGCCCTTCCAACTCCCCTCGAGAGCTTTCGTCACCCACAGGATCGTTCTCGGTTTATTTCCTCTTCGCGTATCGGGAGATCGGATCTCGCGATATCGCGAGGCTCGTAACACCGCTTCGTGCCACTCAATGCTGAAACCCCGATCCCCGATGGTCAACGACCAATACTTCGGGATATCGCTACTCGCGATGTCGAACCCTCGTATTCTGAAACCCCGAGTGCCGAAATGTCGTTGCCACGTGTTGTGCTCCACGCAGTCTCCGTGGGACCCGTCGCGACTCAGGACTTCGCTGTCTTAAATTGCTCCTTCCATTGTCGAAACCGCCGAAGTGTCGAATCCCGACTCCGCAGGATCTCGTGCCACCTGCCCGCGCTCCAATCGACGGTCCGGTTTAAGTCGGGAAATAATGACTCGTGATCTTGACGTGCATGCAATACTTGCACTCGCCAACCCCGATATGCTGATGCACGACGGCCTACGGGTTCTTCCCGTGCTTGAAGACTTCCTTCTTCAAAAAGTTCAAGTCGTCGATTCTCTTCCTCTTGAAGAGTTCTCAGCTTTACCACCTTTTCCTGTGTAAGCTTCACTAGGGTCTTCTCCCACCGTGAAGTTCAAGGTGCTATCCCTCTTGAAGAGCTTCTGTGAATCTGACTCCTTCAGAGCTTTCTCGACCACGTTCCCTGTGCTCGACCTCGACCTCCACCAACCCTCAACAATCAATGCTGAAGATTTCCAGGTTTCATGCACTCGCAGTCACAACCACCCGACCTTCCCCTTCTCAGACTTGCTACTAGAAGTTCAGTTCGACCTGCACTCACCTACACAGCTCGAATAATCCAAATCAACTTCGGGTTGAATGAGAATGAGAGTTTAGCTGTAGAGCCTCCTCGACGCACTCTATGCGGAGGAATTCGACTGCACTCTATGCAGGAATCTCCTGGCTCAAACAGAGAAACACTTGAAACTCATTCACTCATTCTCTCAGGTTTCGAACTTGATATGCAATCACATAAGCAACATATAGAAGATAAGCATACAAAGAAGCAAGTATGCAACAAAATAACATTAACAGCACAAAGAACTCAAACACAGCCATGGAATTGAATCTAGAGCTTTCTTCTATTAATTCAATCTGTACATGGGGTTTCTTCACGAACTCTCTACTCTTTTCTCTATTTCTCTCTATTTATTATGCTAAATAATAATCTGAATCATCCCTCAATTACACAAGGAGGGTGCCTATATTCGTTTTCCCTCCTAGAAATGAAACTGTCTAATCTACAGCTAACCCTATCTACCAGCATTTAAAACTATTTAATGTCTTCTTATCTACATTACAATACAAGTGCGCTTCATATGAATGCGTTGATCCAAACAACGGTGCAACAATCTTCCTCGTGATTCAAAAAGGTATGCGTTGGTGCTGTCCAGCTGTCCTTCTCTTCCCTCCACGCTGGTTTGCTTTTTGGTGTCGTAGATGCTCCTGCATCAAAGTATTAAAGGGAGAATCCCTAATAATCCAACACCCCCATCCTACTACAATCATCTAAGAATCATCTAGACAATATCCCAACACACCTTTCGCAATGTCCCTCCATGTGAACACAAGAACCCTGTAGATGGTAAAGTCGCTAGGATCCCAAACTAGGTTGTATGATGTGAAACATCCTATACTTTTAACATTGTTCTGTAAGGTGATATTATGAGAATCCACATTACTTCTCTTAATAATCCATGCAATCATAAACTCATTGAACTCCTTAGAATACCACTCCTCCAAGTAACCACTCGTAAGCCTCCGAAAAGTAAACTTTGGAAAGTCAAAACAGTTCTCTCCTCTCTAATCATAGTTGAACTGACAGACAATGTAATCCCAAGGTCCCAAACTAATCCTAGAAAGGAAACACCATGATGAAGTTGTGCCACTCTTATCATCACCATTGGACCAACACACCTAATCGTCTTCCTCCTCTCCTAGAACCCCAAGTTGATCTCCCTGAAGGGACTGAAACCACCATCCTGAATCTTCCCCTATAAAGGTATCTCAATGAAGTCTATGTCTTCAAATCCATGGTCAGCCTTCAGCATATCCTTCCATATAGAGTAAGTCTTGACCTCCCCTCTATCGACTTCCCAAAAATAAAATAGGCCACTCACTGTCATGGCTATATCAATCATCATCATCATCTAAATCAATATATCACTCAAAATAATTATCGGATCCCACCACCAAATTGGAGGTCCACTACTCCCAATACCTACTATTTATTGTTGTGCCATACTGGCAACCATCGAAGTCAAAATGTGCCATGTCTCTAGTATGCCATAATATGGTGGAAACCAAGTACTGGGAGTCAACTTTGTTCTTGATAATCTGTTCTACCCCTTCAAAAATACACCGAAAAATTTGTTATCTAGATCATCGTTAATATCTTCAAGTGATCCATGGAGTCTAAATACCTCCCTAGAAAGTATCCATGCCACATGTGGTGGCTCATACTCATACAAGTACCCATAATTTTCTATCAAAGGTAAATCACACATAGCCCTCATAATATTCTCCCTAAGAGTGGACTCAGGGACTATATGTGTCCGATATCCGTAGTGGATAATGCCATTCATGACTTTGTCAGTTGAAATATCCGTGAACTAACCCAATACAATATTGACCTCCTCTTCTATTCTGACCACATAGCCAAAATGAAATAACTCTGACATGGATATAATCCTACCTTCCTCACATATTTGACTTAGGTTAACCCTCCATGTCTTGCCAAATATATTGTTGACATCATAAAATAGCACTAGCTGCCAGAAGCATTAGTCAACCCCAATGATATGACCAAGGAATTAAGGTAACATCTGAGAGAGATCTTGAGGGTATCTTGCTCTTTGTCCCTACTTTGGTGATATGTCAATCGGAAATAAATCTCTAAGGAATTTTCCTCTCCATGAAGCTCATCCATCCACTCATTGATCCTCGGTGAAACAAACTCAGTGACATGTCTAAAGTCCCTGTCTGGAGGTCTCCCCACAGAAATCACTCCAAAAACCCATTGTACACCATTGTACACAATTGTATACTATTGTACATCACTACACACCCCCGTATCATCATGTTCCACCCTATGTCCTATATGTGCCATTGTATCAATATCTCCATTAATATCAACTGGACCTAGATCGCAAAGTGATGTGTCCACATATGTCATATAATCAATCCCCCAATAAATTGGTGCATATACTTCCTTACTAGTTGGTCCAAAAGAAATTTTCTCAACTTCCTCCTTTGTAGTTAATCCTTGAGTCAAAATAAATGCCTCATGATCCATTCAATGCAAGGTAGGTGTATAGTCAAAATCCTTTGTGTCAAACATCTCCCCAAATACCTGCAACTTTGGATGCTCCTCGTGTGGAATCATCACAAGAGGCTCCTCAGTCAAAAAATGAGTGCTACTCATGCCCTCATGTGTCACTACTTCCAATGATGATAGAGTCTCTACTTCTTTCAAATATGAATAGCATGCCAAACTAATATGGTAACAAATCTCCTTAATGTCCCTTTTTTGGTCTTCAACAAACTTGAGAGTAAGTTCCCTATCCATGAAAATATGAAAATAATAGGATTTCATCTGCTCTAGTGCCTCGTTGATAATGCGTAATTGGGTACTAGTGACTCAATATGAAATTCCCCTTTGCTTCTCCTCCATCTAAGTTTTCTACATAAGGTCTTCAATAAATTTATGAGTACCATCTTACCTCATCAAAACCTGCACAATTTGTTCCTCTGTGACCAATAGTCAGTTCTCCAAAGGATGCAATGTTATTTAAACAACATGGCATAGGTTGTCACACAAGGAATCAATTGACTCATTAGATTATGTCGTGCAATGTGGACTACCTTCCTCATACAATTTTTTGATATTCTCTCTACCCCTAAATCAGCCCCTTCATTGTCATCCTCCACACATAGCTCCCAATGTTTTTCATAATCAGGTACAATCATACATCCATCATCATACATGTCAAAAATAGGATGACATATTGATTCCATGTCATAGTAAGGTGATAGCACAATTGATCCTCCCACATCATAAGCATCATATATAGGGAGAGATATTAAATCCTCGACATCATCCAATTGGAACATCATCCCATAGTTATCAAAAGTATGACAAGATGTTGTATCCTCACCATACTTAGGTGTTACCACACCCATATCATCATCACTACTAAGGTATGCAGTTGAGTCCTCATTATTGGTTGATCATAAAGTTGCATCATGTGTGATGTCAACCTGCCCATCATATGTACTAGTTCCATGGGTCTCATGAGATAGATCTACTAGTGTACTAGATGTTTTTGTCTCACTATTACACACATTCTCAACATGATTACATACATGTACCTCCAACAAGTCCCTATGTCCTTCATTCTTATCATCCTTCATTTTATGCCCTATTCTTTTCAATGAAGCATTGGTCTGAGGTCTAGGCTAGTTCCCACTCTTGATGGTGCAATAATCCTCTATTGACATAACAACCTGGATATCCTCACTAAATGTCTGATACTCTTCAGAGTAATTCATGTGCCCTTCATATAGCTCCCAAATATTAGGATACTTTAACCGTGGTGTTATCTTCTTTTGATATTCTTCTATGGATTCTCAAATTGTCTCCATCCTTCTCATCCCCTGTATGCACAACCTAGAAATATTACTAGCTTTGATACCATTATAGTGTCCCAAAATAATATAGGAAAGGATTTATGTGTTTTTCTATGCAAATGATGATTTTGCTTGTGTTTTATTTTTGTTAAACAATTTGTACTTAGATATACTTTATGAAAAATATGATATAAGTATTTCCACAAACAATTTGCATGCATTACAATAAGTGAACTTATGGAAAACAAATTACTAATACCAGTACACAAAGAACATAAGTGACAAAAATAGTATAGGTCTAATGGCTACTATGAAAGCTTAAAAAATGCTACAAATTCAAACAAGAAACCTGGAATGATGCCAATAGATGATGTCAGCTGCTCCAAGGATCTTCTAGCCTTACTACATTTTGCTCCAGCATGACCTATTCTACAAATGGATGTCAACTCATTGTAACCCTCATGGATCTGACCCAAATGAATTGTTATAACCGAAAAACCCTCCTTACAAAGATCCTCATGGGATGAGGCTGGGTGTTAAGTGGGTCATCACAGTACACTAGGTTTCCAACCAGCTAGAACGCCTTCAAAAACCCTCCTGCAACAAATTTCAGTCCACAAAGACCCTCGCGAGACAAGCCTAGGAAACTGGAAGGGCCTCACGGGACCTTCATCTTCAACTAGCAAGGATGTCGTTGATAAAATTCCCAAAACCCTCCTATACTTGCAAAACCTATGATCAACATCCTCTAGAAAGTTTCATACAATATTCTACACAAGCCAATCTTTCTCCAACTAAAAACCAAACCCTAATTGAAGCTCCAATGGAAATCTTGGATGGATTCTCCTTCTTGTCTAGCTAGGGTGGATATTGCACCATTGAAACTAAGTTGCAATGGTGGAAGGGTTTTTCTAAACCCTAACGCAAAAATTGTTCCAAGAGCACTCCAAATTGAGAGATCAAATCATAATTCTAAAGTGAGGCTCTACCCCTCCTTTTATCCTTTTTTCGTGCCTTCTAGAGCTTTCCCCTTTTTGACCGAATCAATTGTGACCCTTATCCCCATTTTACTTTTACTTTAAGATTAAAAGTTACTTTAACAATGGTTGAGTAACTTATTAATCTAAATTTACTTTATTTCCTTAATGTCACTTTAAATACATAACATCTTCTAACTAAGTGACATTAAATAACCCCTTTTTACTTCCTTTTTATTTACTGACGAGCCACGAGAGCCATTTCTACTACCGAATAGGGGAACCCAAAAATGGGGACATGTCATTGTATCCTAGTTGAGGGAAACATGTTCCCTCTAGTCACCCTTTTTAATGAGGATATTTAGATAAAAGAGAAGAGTCATGATACCTCTTACTAGGTATTGGAGAAAACTACTCAAAATCATAAAAAACAAATCCATGAAATTTTACCAAAGCTAGGATCCTAATTCTAGGATGCAATTAAGGGATAACCTAATAGTGTAGGATTGATTAAGGTATGGGAAGTGGAAGAATGAATAAAATTTATGAAAAAATAACTCATAATCGTGTTTGTATTATTGTGTAAGAGATATTTACATTGAACTTTGAGAGAAAGAGGAAAAAGGAAAGGATATTTTTTGCCTATAGTTGTATAATACATTGTAGTATGGAATTACAATTCATTTACAACAATTATTGTTTGGTTGTTGATGGGATGAGGTGGGATTAAACCAAGATTTTTCGATGTTTTTTGTTGTTATGTGTTGATGTATACTTACATGCACTAGGAGATGATTCAATGAAATACAAAGATTCTACTAAAATGATGCCAACAAAAGTGTCATCAATGTGAGGTTTGTCAACAAGGGAGCCTTCAAAGAGCAACAATTGATAAATGAATCATCAATGGAATGATTTTCAATGTAAATATTTTTAATAAGATATTCATTGATAAGTGTTTTCATTAACAAGCATGTCATCAACAAGGTACTTGTTGACATGAGGGTTATTGAAAAAATTCATTTAGACAAAGGAGCTATCAACATGAGGTCCATCAATAAGATTATCATTGACAATCAAGTTATATATATGAGGGTTATTGGAAATATTTTTTTCATCAAGAGAACCATTGAAAAGGGAGTTGTCAATAGGAAGACCATTGACAAGGTTATTAGAAAGATTGTTTTGATCAAGAGCACCATTGAAAAGGGAGTTGTCAATAGGATGACCATTGACAAGGTAGTTGTTGATAAGAGGACCATTGATGAGATAATTGTTGTTGAAAAAATAGTTGGCGATAACAGGTCCATCAATGAGTTGATTTTACAAGGGCACCATTGACAAGTTTTTCATCGACAAGAAATTCATAGATGATAGGCATGCTGAGAAAACAAGCTTTTAAAAGGTTTATTAATGTTGATGAATCTACTCACGATGAGGAAGTGCCTAGATCAATTAACCCCCTAGAGATAAATTTTCCTCATTGAGCTAACTTTTGGGACAAATAAGAGAAAGTTTGGGTCATTGTTCTATTATTGAGCAATAACATGGATGAGTAAAAAAATATTGTATTTAAATGTCTCATTATACTTATCATTCTTTAGTTCAAATTTTTGGTACCACCATTCTTGAAATAACATATTGATACTACTTTTTCGTGAGTGATAATGCCAATGTATCTCCCAAAGGTACAATTGACCAAAGATGAGATCTTGAATGTTAAATTCTACATCACAAAGGACATAATCAGACATATGCATGATTTCATATAGAAGTTGGTATTGGTGTTTAATGTGAATTTGTTGGTTATCATTCATCCACCCTATGATGTAGGAATGTGGGTGAGGAGTAGTAAATTCAAGACACTTGAGATATATAGAAAAAATTGGCTCTTTTTAGGTACCGTTATCAATGATGGTCCTAAGAAGGTGGACTTTAGCCAACACTTTTGTGTGGAAAATCCTTTGGAGCGTAAAATATCACTTTTTTTGATTTAGTAAATTCATATCAGGAATAATTAAATTATATATAAGAATATGAATAATGATAATATTATTAAAATGATGAGTGGCCTTGGCATTTTATATACCTCATGTTGACCTTCCACATAAAACTATGTCTTTATGTGATGAACAATAATTATATTAATATAGTAAGTTCTATATTCTAGGTTTATTTTATGAATTATGTTTATTTAATATACATAACATTGCTTTCCCCTTTAGAAATTATTTGTTCTCAAAGAAATCCTCAATGATTTCATCTTCCATTGTGGAGAATCATCTTGATTCTTGATTATTGTTCAATATTTCTTAGGTTTGTTTTGTAGAAAAAGTGTGAGATTTGTAATTCTTTTAGTGGATGATGTAGCCTTCCTAACCATTATAATTTGTAGTTCTTCCCTTTCTATTTGAATTACATAATTTTTTCTCAGAGGTTTGTGGCATAGGTTCCCAGTTGGGTTCTGTGACCCAAGGCATCATAGCATCAGAACCTGAAAGAATTTTAAGTCTAATCCCCTTTGTAAGTCTCGACATGGCGATGTCTAGGAACTAGGGTTCCAACCCTTGGTTCAATACCTTTAACTATAATAAGCCTGAGAGGGAGAGATAGGGTGACATCATAATGATACATTATGCCGACTTGGTAGCCATGGTTTCATGGAAAGGACACCTGTCAACACCTGTTTTTTGGAAAGTGGAGTGTGGGACCCCTGTCAATCCTAAGCCCTGTGGTGAGTGCAATTAAATATAATTCGTTGGATCTAAGGGTGGATGAGTCAGAAGTGTTTCTGGTAGTCCTGAAATACATACTGAGAAGTGGTTTCACATACCATGGGAAGAAATCCATGAAACTCGTAGAGTTACACGTGCATACACAAAGATACTTGGAAAACTACCTACAACCTCTGAGCTCCCTAGGAGGAGAGAAACCTGTTTAGAATGTCCCAACAAAGATCTCAATTTTTATGTTAACTTTGTAGATGACCTCATTGAAACTGCTTTACAAGAAGTTCCATCACCTTTGAGCATGGACACATGTTTACTTATTGAACTTGAAGAACAATTTGAAGGTGAACAATAATAAATTACCATAGAAAAATTTATGGGAGAAAATGGGAACCAAAAAGAAGTTATACCTCAATGGAGGGCCCAAGGAGCTCTCAATTTGGATGCATAGTTGCATGAAATGCCAAGTAAATTTGATAAGCTCCTCCCAAAATTTGACCCATACAAAACCAGATCCTTGGAAGATCATGTGAATAATTTATTTTATCCATACATCTTCTAGTTGTCGAACATGATGACGTAGTGTGCAGGCTATATCCTTATACGTTTTCTGAGAAATCCTCTACTTGGTATTTTATCTTACATGTCGGGTCTATTACTAATTGGTACAGTTTCGAAAGGCTCTTTATGAGAAAATTTGGAGAAAGAAAAACAATTGTGTCTATACATAATGAATTAGGGGCTATCATAATGGACAATAGGGAAAGAGTAAAGGACTTAACCAAATATTTAATAATGTCTTAATCAAGTTTCTTCATGATGTAGCTCTCGCTCAACTGTTAGCTATTGAATATTGCACATTTGCATTAACCCCTTCCATAGGGATGTTTGTAAAAAGAGCTAACAAAAATACATTAGCACTCAAATTTGATGAAGCCAAGACTCTAGAAAGAGACTTATATGCATATGATCAAAATCTGTTTTACTAGGAAACTAAGTCAGCTGGAAAGAAACCATTGCTATTAGATAAGCCACCTGAAAGGGATTCAAAGGACATTGATAATGTGTTCAAAATGGTTAAGAAGTTATCTAATGAAGTTGTGGACCTTAAAAATAATGTTGGTGAAGGATAATCGAAGCCACGTAATTTCCTCCCATTCTTTAAGAAATTGGATAACCCTCCACAACCACCTGAATCACCACACATGGATTTCAACTTAAATAGCTTCAGTAATGATAATTTTTGTTCTTATCATTAACAAAATCACCCAGAATGAACATGTCCTCAATGGGTCAACTCTATGACCCTGGTGATAAACTAGTTGCTAGATCAATAGAGTTTGGATTATGAAAGACATGCATAACCTCCTGCTAATTTTACTGATGAAGCTCCCCCAGAATATGCTATTCCCTTTTGGGGTTGGTGTTAAGAATCAGACGATGACAAGATTGAGTAAATACTTTTTGAAGACACACAAGTTGTCAAATTTGTTGCTCTGAAAAGTTATAACTTATGCAACAAAGGTCCAGTACCTAACACTCATTCTTCCAAATAAGATAATGTTGGTTGTGGAGCCTGATTATCTTCCTGATTCAGAGGTCCTTGCTTTCAGTTGTGTTTATACCCCATGAAGTATTTACACCCTAGAAGTATGTACACTCTTCCACGTGGGGGA
>JZKD02S1918241.1:257583-277171 GCA_000966675.3 Picea glauca
ATTAAGTGTTCATTAGTTTGATTGTACATGGGTACCTAATATGGCCTAGTAGTCGAGACTCATTTTTACTCCATAGTATGTTTGGGGGGTTTTTGCAGAAATTTATATTTTCGACACACTAGTTCAGTGGGAGCTAACTTACTAGTTCATTTCAAAATTTCTATTTTATACCATCACTATTATGCATGCATGCATTCCTAAGGAAAGTTAATTGCTTGATTTATTTTCTTAATTATGGAATGTTCTACCCTATATATGAGTGTATTCCACTCATTCATTGTATCAATCAATCATATTGATCATCATCTATGTATCAATCACCAGCTCATTGGAGTAGTGTGAATATATTTTCTCATTCTTCCATATTGAATATCTCTTCATTTCTTGATAATCTTTGTTTGTACTTTCTTTAGCTAGATATCATGTGTAGGTTTCGATGACACATTGATAGTATGATGATCTAAAAACATGCAATACACGATAATATAACATGTGATTCCCATCAAGGAAGGTATCAATTCATTCCAGCAAAAGATTAGAAATATACATCCTACCCTCGAACCCCTTATACAGAAGGAACTAAAACATTATTGGATGTCTGAACCATTTTCAAAGTTAGAGATTCAACTTGGGTGTCCAATATGGTTCTCGTAAGAAAGAAGTCAGGAGAAATTAGGATTTGTCTAGACTTCAAAAATATTAATCGTGCTTTCGACAAATATAATTATCTAGATCTCCCAATGGAACAAATCCTACAACTTATCTCTAGATCTAAACTATTCTCTCTATTAGACAGGTTTTCAGGATATAATCAGGTTCTTGTGGCAGAACCAGATCAATTGAAAACCACTTTCCAAACTAAATGGGGAGCGTATGCTTACAAATGGATTCCCTTCGGTTTAATTAATGCAAGAGATACCTTCCAAAGAGAAATGTACATTGATTTTAAAGGGTTAATTGTTCAAAGAGTGGTGGTCTACCTGGATGATGTTATAGTTTATTCGGAAAAGGGAGAAGACCATATGAAACATCTGAAATAGATTTTTGAATGATGCAGAAAATATGGGATTTCTCTAAACCCTCAAAATATTGTCTTTGTAGGTTCATAAAGCATTTTTTTAGCCCATGCCATTTCTAAACGTAGAATTTCGGTGGACCAAAAAAGAACCAAGGCCATTCTACAAATTCCACCACCACATAGCAAGAAATCTATGCAATCGTTCTTTGGAAGAATAAACTTTGTAAGAATATTTGTTCCATATTTTGTAGAGATTGTAAAAAACACTTCAAAGAATGATTAAAAGGATGGTTAGTTTAAGTGGACATCATTGTAGAAGGAAACATTCAAAAATATTAAAGTTTTTATATCCACTAATCCATCTCTGCGAAGTCCATATTTCTCCAAATATTTTTTGTTGTATACATTCGCATATGACCACTCTTTAGCATCAATCATCATGCAAAAGGAGGAGAAATGGGATGAATACCCTGTCGTGTTCATGAGGACTAGGTTACAAGGTGTTGAACTAAACTAACCTTCGGTGGAAAAGAAAGATTTTGCTGTCCATAAAGCCATCAAACAGTTCATACCTTATATCCTAAAACAACATACTAAATTCATCGCCCCACACCCAGAGGTAAGGTCTCTCTTCATTCAAAGGGAAATGGGTGAAAGATGAGGAAATTGGATGAAATATCTACAAGAGTATGACCTCAAATTCAAACTAGATAATGTTGTGAAAGTTCAAGGCTTATATAAGTTAGTGACACAAGGATTTCATGATGAAGAACAAGAAGAGGATGGATGGAAAGATGAACCTAAAATGTATACTCAACATGTTCCATATGTTCCTACCATTCAAGGATCATATTACAATGAACTAAAATATTACTTACAACATGGCACTACTGCAAATAACCTCAACGCTAAGAAGAAGAGGTAACTATGGATGAATTCCTCACAATATCGGTTGTTACACGACATATTGTTCAAAAAGAATTATGGAGTATTACTGAGATTCCTTAAAAAAATAAGATTTTGATAATGTCCTGAAAGATATGCATGATGGACCATTTGGTGGTAATTTTTCAAGAGACACAACAACCCACAAAGTGATGAGAGTAGGGTACTACTATCCCACACTCTTCAAAGATGCCCATACGTACTCAAGGAGTTGTGAAGCATGTCAGGAAGTTGTGAGAAGGGAATGTAAAGTTGTTATCCCTCTCCAACCTATAGTTGTAGAAGAACCTTTCTAACAATGGGGGATAGACATCATTGTTTAGATAAACCCTCATTTGTCCAAACAAAACATGTATATTTTGATCTCTAGTGATTATTTCACACGTTGTATTGAAGCAATCCCTTTAATCAAAGTGAATGAAGTGGTATTCATCAATTTTATTGAACAACACGTGATCACAAGGTTGAGAATCCCTAACTCTTTAGTGTTTGATAATGTTACTTACTTCTCATCCTTGAAGTTATCTAGGTTTTCATTAGAAAAGAGAATCATTTTAAAATACTCAACAAATTACTACCCCCAAGTTAACGGTTAAGCAGAATCTACAAACAAGAACATCATATGCATCCTCAAGAGAACCGTAGTTGACCACCAAATAAATTGGCATATTTCTTTACAGATTCTCTCTGGGTTGACCGTGTCACTCCTAAAGCTTCCATAGGAACTTCACCTTATTTCCTTTTTTACGGGAAAGAAGTTGTTTTACCCTCAAATATATATCTTCCTTCCCTCCAACTCACACAACAATCTCGGGGAAGAGAGTGCCCCATTATCCAACGATGCATTGACACCTTTCTAAACCTCAAAGAAATACGTTATAAAACCAAAAAAAAAATTGAAACTCACTAAAAGACAGTGAAACGTTGGTTTGATAAGAATTTTTTCGGTGAGAAAGAGTTCCAAGTTGAGGTCTTAGTTCTAAAATTGGACAAGCCACATGAATATAAAGGGAAACATTCAAAGTTCCAACAACTTTGGCTTGGTCCCTACCTCATTAAAGAAAAAATTGGCCAAGGCACTTTTCGATTACATAACCTTTAGGAGGAAATTGACTCTCTCCTTGTTAATGACCAAATACTCAAAAACTACATCAGTTAGACATTGATGATGTTGATCAGTTGTACATAAATTAAATATTGTTTTTATTTTTCTCTTTCAATTAGATTGGTTTTCTTAAGTTTTTTTTTGTTTCCTAGCATGTTTTGGTCAGTTCCTTTTGTCCTTCTTAATAATTGCCTTGGTGATTTTGAAGCCCCAAAACTCAGAACTAGTCACATGTATAAATGTATGACATTTATTGCAGATAGCCTAAATATTGATGTGACATGATTCTAAATCCACATATTTCCCCATACGTGTAATCCCACTTCGCACTACCACAAGTCATAATATGGTGGAGGAACATAGCTTATCAATACGAAAATACACTAGAGGGAAACAGAGAGTCAAGGGAGTTTAGTAAACAATATGTTACTATGTTATATGAACTGAATGAAAATGATCTATATGAAATGTCCACAATATATCAAGAATTGTAACTCAAGAAGTTTTCTCATAAATAATCAAGTTAACAAATCTCACCATCACATGTGCCATCCCTAGTGCCTTTAAAGGTTAGCTGGAATCCCCCCATCCACCTATCTCTCTAAAAAAAAGAGAATCAATTATTATAAAAGGTAAAGGCTTGAGGAAATGATTTTTAGCTCACATGGGACATGCAAGTATCTTCATTGGGGCTTTGGATGCTTGTTGGAAGAGGAGCAAGTCTTGTGGCTTTGTCGGGCTATGGACACTCATAGGCAATAGAGAAACACCATAGAACTGCACTATAAATTGTATTTTCATCATTCTTGATGTTTCGTTCTCGTTATACTGCCTACATATTCATTTTTGGCCATTTACCATATGAATAGAAATCAATTTTAAAGCAATATGGTAATTGATAAAGTCTCACCCCACTTTGATTCTTCTCGGTTCTTTCAAAATATAAGTTATGGGACCTATATTTTCTCTCTTATGATTTTTCACAATGAGACCACCCCTCCTAAATTATGTGTGGACATCATCCTAATAGATTTAGGGCTCCTCCTAATGTGTCGCCATTTGTTGTGAAAGGCACTACAACTCTCCAATTTCTCTCTTTTATCTTGCATAAACCCTGGAAAATGGAGCCCCTTATCTTTGAACCTAAGAGAAATTATTTTAGTTCTTTCTCTCTCCAAATTAACATCCTTATAAGAACCTTTTTTCCCTTCTAAAATCATCTTTAAATAAAAACACTTGAAGACTTTGTGTTAAAAAAAGGCCAATAGTTTAAATCGGAAAAGTTAATAAAAACTCCTTTGATAAGAAACAAAGGAGTTACTTCAAACTCCTCCATGTCATATCAGAGGAGTTACTCTCTTCCTCAGTGATATGTAATGCTATCGCACAAGTCAGAGGAAACTCCTTTTACCCGAGTCGGAGGAGTTAGCTTTAAGTCCTTTGATTTGTATCAGAAGATTTCCTCCCATCACTTTTGATATTATCGAAGGACTTGAGAACAAATCCCCCGACGAGCATCGTAGGACTTTCCTTTAAGTCCTTTTATTGTCATTGGAGAACTTGTCTTAAATATCTTCGACCTCAACCACCCAACCTGTCGGCATTTAATGTTGAAAAATCCAACATTCTATATAAACGGAGCATGTATAAGGTTATTTCTATCCTTCCAAATAGATCAAGTGAGAAAATATTCTAAAACATTGAGTGCCCCAAGCTATTCCATTCAAGCTTACAACTTATCTGTGACTTCCACATGATGCTAGGATACGTGAAAGGGAATATCTGCTTGGATTATTTTAGGGTTATGGTTAAATTTCCTTTCATTTCCTTACTTTATGTTTCATTTTATTTCTTCCTTGCTTCGATTGTCCAGTTTTTTCCCTATCGCCATGCCCTTAGTTAACTCCACAATGGGGCATATGCCAATGCGTTGTGCACCCTCTTACCTTTACCACAATTTTTCTTTCGCTTGGAAAAACTTTCTAGTCGGCCCTAATGCTTATCACAAGGACATTGTTTCTGCTATCTTAGAATGCATCCCTAAGTCTTGTGTTCTCTTGTTGATCAGTGCATCTTTAAGTCGAAATAGGTCCTGGTAACCTTTCTGATGAGATCAAAAGAATTCCAATCAAATATCTGGGTTAACACTCATTTTTACAGTCTTACCCTAAGTCTTGAGTTCTTGCCATTATAAACATTAAAATTAACCCCTCCGATGACATCGAAGGAGTTACTACTAACTCCTCCAATGCAATAGGAGTTACAAACATCACCCCCCACACTTTTTATAATACTTAGGTATAAATATTCTGACCATATTGAAGGAGTTACTCTCAACTCCTTTGATATGAACGAAAGAGATCCAATTAACATCACCAATATTTACATGCAATGAAGATTTTTTTGGTAAACCCTTCCGATGACTTATCAAAATAGTTAAGATTAACTCCTCCGACCTCATCGGAGGAGTTCTTACTAACTACTTCGATGTGATTGAAGAATCTGTTCTTAACATATCCCATCATAACTTTTTCAACCATCTCCCCGCTTGTATTAGAACGCTCAGCATAAACCTCTCTGACCTATGTCAAAGAAGTTAACCTCTTGAACTCCAATTTGTTTTTTCAAAATCCTATTCTCCATCCTTTCCTCCCCAAGTTTTACAAGGTTTCTTAAGAATTCCTACCAGTATCCTGATATCCTCAGAAGACAACTCTTTACCTCATAACAGTCTCAATAACTATGGTATTCCTAATCATTTAATTGCATTGAATAATATGTTATAACCTATTATTCTCCCTAAAATTATCTTTTGGGAAGGTTCTAACATGTCACCATGAAAGAAAACAACAGGAAACGAATCAGGAGTCAAATCCTATGGTAGTTCCCAACAAGCAAGATAGATAGAGATTGTTGGGGCCACATATGATGATACGACTAGAATTTTGGAAAAATATGGAGAAACCTTGAAATGGGGAGAAGTTTATCACATGTTCAAAAAATCAAATATCTCCGCCGAGGCTGAAGATCTAGACAAGCTTCAAGTGTTCAAAAAAAATAGAAAATAAAGGATATTCAGGGTAGAATCACATCCAATAGTTTCCCCTTGTGTTGATGTCATCTCTTGGATTTTGAAGAATGTCGACATAAGCAATAGCTACATCTTCAACCCAAGAAAGGAGACCATATCTTCTTTTAGGCCATAGTTTTTAGCTAAATTCTATCACATTGAGGAGCAAAGCACAAGATTGGATGGTAAACACCTCAGTGAGTTTGATTATACACCGAAATATTTGTTCCCAAAATGGTATAAGGTAGACAAGCAATTTAAATACATACCCAAAAGTTGGTACCCCACAAATTCCTTAAGAATCCCTACCAACATTTGGTAGTCATGTTGTGCAGGTTATATGGGGAACCTGATGCAACAAAATTCCCCTTATCATACATTCCTTTGGTTTATTTTTGTGCATATGTGGGTACTTCATTCAATTGGGCAGACATATTGTTTGAGAATCTCATGGTTGTTATCTCCACAGTAAAGCAAGCCTAACCAAGAATGTTCCCTGGATTCCATATGTCCTCATACCTTCTGAACATAATGTTTATAGCTCACAAGTAACCTAACATGGGATGGAGTTGGTTTCCTACTGATCTCACAATCCACATATACTATAAAGTGCTTTGGGAGTAAAAATACCATGTAGAGTACCAAAGGATATGTGAACACCTCCTCGCTCCATTATATGAATTCATCTTTTGCACCACACCCCTATGTATGACCGAAAAATCCATAGTCATTATAAAAAGGATAGGAGGTTGGTATCTTATTGAGCATGGTACTTACATAAGAATATATGGATTGATGAAGCCACCACATCTACTTCCATTATTCGTACTTAACAAGATCGCCCTTTAGGAAGTATCATATCAAACTGTTATACATGGATTTGGAGGGATGTTTTATAGATTGAAGAAAGCAATTTGGCCCCAATTCCTCTGTACATCAGTAATTATTTATTTCAAAATACTAAACAAGCCTAGGAAGAGGTAGATACCCCTTTTTCCAATTAATTTGGGGAAGAGAGATTCAAAAGACATGATCCTAAGGGTATTGTCAAAGAACATTTCAATAACATCAGGCTACCTTATGAGTATACTACAGATCTGTGGGAAGAGGAAGAAGTACATCAAAACACCAGAACATATGATGGAGTTATTTTTAACAGGCGTGGCCAGTCAAAAGGAAGAATTGCAGATGAGGAAAAGTCAAGGGAAGCAGCCAAGAAAGAGGCATAACAAGAAGAATTTGGGAATCTCTCTCTTACTTCCATCTCACCACACTCAGGATTTGTAAAGGGAGAAGAAGAGGTGCTAGCATAGAAAAAGAGGAGAGATAAATAAAAGTTTTTAAAGAAGAAAAAAGACGTGAAGAAGAGAAAGATTGAAGTTGACCAATCTAGAGCTAAGGATGAAGTAGATGTAACAGTTGTAGGGGAACAAGAAATGAAGGAATAAGAAGAAACAAATAAAGAAGAGAAAGCAACAAAAGAAGCAACATACAAGGTTGCTAAAGAAGAAAGACAAAAGAAAAATGCAGAAGATAGAAGGGATGACACGTGTCCCATGGAAGTGGACATCCCAAGAGCATTTGTTGTAGGTATAGAAGAAAATTTGACAAGCACGTGTTTAGGACTCAGGCTCTGGGAGCCATTTCATCTGAGTGAAGTCTTTGATCTAAGAATTTTCACATATGATAGTAAGATTGGTAGGATAGTGCAGGAACGAGTAAAGAAGGTGTTGGTAAATGAAGGAGTTCCTATCTCAGTAGTTACCGGCCATGTCCCAGTCACAGGAGATGTCATAGAGGACCCCATTGCCATAACTAAGGCTAGATCCACATTCATGATTTCCAATGTAGACAACATACAAATTTTATGCCAAAAAAATGAAGAAAAGGAGTCAAGGATTAGAGAACTGGAGGAAATCATTACGCAAGTAAATATTGATGAGAGGAGCCTCCAAAGCTTCAAATTTAGGATCAAAAAGATCATAAACGAGCTAGAATGAGATATCATTAACATGTAAACCCATCTATACCTCTTCCAAAATGCAAATACAATGATCATTGAGAAAAATAATCACGTACAGATGAAGTTTTCGTAATACAACACCATTCACGAAGGCATATCAAACATAGAAATATGGATAGAAGAGAATCCGGATGCACCACCTAATCTTAACCATCCATCAAAAGGGGAAAGAAATATAGAATTGTATGCACTAGATCATTTCCAATAGATAGGAAAAAAGGATAATAGAGATGTCACCAAAAGGCTGAAAAAGCAGCAAAAATCCATAAGAAAATGACAAAATACCTATTTTTATTTTTCATCCTTTTCCTAACCAATCCCAATTTCGTCCCATTCTGTAAACTTGTCATTAGGAATGAGAAGGTAAACCAGTTTGTAACTACTCCTCCAAGAAGAAGATGAAGAGTCACACAAGGGTTACTAAACATTTGTATAAAATAGAACAAAACCCCATTTGTGCATGAGTTTTTTTTTGGATTTTCAAGAAATGTATAGACTCAAGAACTTATTCAAGGACTTATACTTTGTTAATGAATGTTGAGAAGTCCTCAAGGCTAGTTGTTATAGAAGGAATCCTTGTGTATGAACAGATCTGATATGAAAACTACTTCTGGTGAAGATGGACAATGTTCCTATAGACTGTAAGAATGTTATGTTGTTATAGACTAATTCTTATACAATCTATGTTATTCTTCAGTTTAGAGTATTTCTTTAAATATATTAATGCCTTGATATTCATGGTTTGTTAATGTATGCATTATTTTAATTTAGACTACTCTAGTTATATGTATTTGTATACACTTGTTTCTAATATTTCTCTTTTATATCAGTTATATGTATAGAAGCAGTGTAGAATTTGGTTTCAATTTATAGCTCATTGGTCACTTTAGTATGATCCTAGCTAGGATAGGTTAGAGTAGGTTAGTGTTAATTTAGCTTGCATTTCATACATAGTCTTCATCTACATATTTACATTGCATATCAATTCACCATCAACCCTCATTGTCAAACTGGTCTGAAACGGGCCAAAACCCCTAAAAATAGTAACAATAACAATCGTACAAAGATCTCGATGGGTCTACTAATACAAATAGTGCATAGTCTAGTTGGGACGGTGTACCCAGGAGAACCCCTTGTTGTTTCTAGGAGAATTCAGACCTTTCAACATATGTGTAAGTCACATTATTCATCAGTATCCCACTTTGGTTGATACATTGCAGGCCATAAAACCATTTGAATAACATTGACACAAATCTTTCTATATAGGATATAATAACCAAGATCCTTGCACAAGGTAGAGGACAAAGGTATACTAGACTTCGTGAGACAATATATTATACAAGGAAAAAGGAACAGGTATAGACGCCTTGCTAGAGATAGATCACTTTTGCCAATCCTAAGAATATATCTTAGAAGATACTTCTGCAAAAGATTTATGTTGGTGAAGAAAGTGAGTTATAAGTACCTCGTTTATGGATAAAATTTCTAACTAAATATTAGAGAAAATTAGGTGAAAACATAAACAAATTTCCATGATAGTTTCCAAGAATTAGGATCCCAGTTATAGGATTCAATCGAGGGATCACTTATTAATGTGGATTGATGAAGGTATGTGACATGGAAGCATAAATAAAATTGATGCAATATGCACAGTAACAATGTTTGTACTATTCTGCTAGAGATGTGTACATTGCATTGTGAGAGAAAGAGGTTGAAAATGAAAGGACATATATTTCCTATGATTCATATAATACATTGTATATATAGAATTATAGTTTAGTTACAATAGTGATTGCTTGGTCACTGACAGAATAAGGTGGGAGGAAACCAATATTTATCAAGGTGTGTTGTTATTGTTGCTATAGCGGGAAACCCCCCCTATGGACTACACTAGAGTTCAACATGTAGGTATATCTAACCATCTAAAAGTATCCTACCTTTCTAACTACCCCGAATATACCCCACATTCATATATGAAAGACAAAGTGAAAATATCAAGTAACTTTACCTTTTTACTCCGCGTCCGGTGTCGATCCTTTCGCGTTCGATTGCTCCACTCACTACAAGCCTCCTCCCAAGGCTAGCCTTCATTCACAAATAGATAAACAAGGAACTAAAAACATGCATCTCATATATAAATCATGGGTTATATGTTATCATAAAGTATAAATCGAATACAAATATTTAACACATCATATTTCGAGACAAAAAAAGTATTCCTTTTATTGATATCACAATGTTTACTTACAATGAGATCGACGACTGCTCTACGAACGTGGTCCGGGATCCTCTTCACCAAGATCCAACTGTGCTTCCACATATCTTTTTCCTCTCACACTTATTCTAGGGAAATGACATCGGCTTATGATGGAGGAAAAAGGCAAGAATGGGAAATTCTGATGTCAATCTCACAAGGTGGCTGCAAATTATTGGGGAAAGGAGGAGATGTGAAACAGGAAGAGTTTCACTATTCTTATGCTTGGATTAGGAATGAGACCCCAACACCTCCCTTTATATGGTTAAAGGATGGATATTCGGTTGGGTGACGGGCTATAGGCGTTGGATTCATTGGGAAACCACCCAATAGCCCGTAATCTCAACGAATTCCTTGCAACTTTTTAATTTTTGCAACTTTTGTGCATATACGCGAGATGTAATGGTGCATATAGCATACATATGTAGGATGTAGTGGTGCATCAATCATGTGTACGCGAGAATTAGTGGTGCATGGCGCATACATCTTCAAAAATAGTGTTTTTAGGAAGAGTTGCTCAGTGATGGCTTGGCAAAAATAACAAGTAAGAGGGACAAATACCAGGCATGCATGTATGGAGAAATTTAGGGTTATAACGGATTTCCCCTAATGTGTGAGGTTAGAAGAACATATAATGGCTGAAATAAATTACAAAATCTTCACCAATCTATGAAGCGAGTGAGCCCGGGACTAGAGTTCGGGAGGTGCCATCTGCAAAAATAAAAATTGTCTCACCAAGGTGGGCATACCCATGCTCAGGATGAAATAAATCATGGATTCTAATCAAATACACTGTAGATACATGTCATATAACTATATAAATTCTATTCGTGAGCAATACACAATGGATCTACATCTCAAAATCAAAGATATACATGTATAGTATCCATCTTCAAGAAGCCAAATGATGCCTGATGGCTGGAGATGAGGCCTTCAGAGCTCAAGCAACAAATTCAAGATCTTCAAAACTCAGGTAGGACTGTAATGTGAGTGTATGACTTCACTATCCAGAGGTCTTTGATGGCTCGTCGGGAACAGACAAGAGGATCTCAGTGATCAAGCAAAGAACTTCAGTGATTTTGAACAAGGACTTGATTGGACTTTTGGTATGGTCGGGCATGAGGGAAAGAGACAAACTGCAGAAAGGTTGAATCAGGTTGGGTAAAACTTTCCTTGGACAATAGCATGATAGATGATCAGAATCAGGGGGCATGACATTGACATAAGTTCACAATGCATGAGGCAACGCAAACTCTCCATGTGTTTGGAAGAATAACCAAATGAAGGATGACACAACTCTATGTATAAATAATAGCTTCCTAAGGTCATATTAAACCCCAAAGCTTGAAGACAAACGAAAGGATGTGATTTTTCCAAGGGTGACTGATTGTGCTACCATAAAAAGAAAATATATTTCCCATCCTCTTTTTAGGGTATTTTTTATTTTTTTGTCTTTTTCAATATTTTTAAAGAGCTTGAAAAATAATAAAAGAATGCTACGTTACAAAGGAGGAATGAGTGTCGCAAGCATACTAGTTCCAAGCACAAGGAACACACTAATGCATAGAGAAAGGAGACATGTGCATAAAAAGGGCACTCATGGAAAATTCCTCCATAGGTCAAGGTGTCAGGTCACAAAGGCAAAGTGCTACAAGGCTTGTGTATAAGGAATGCTTCAAAGGTTCATTTGAAAGCAACATGGAGTTAGCATTAGTCCAAATAAGTAGAGATGGAAATGCAGTTAGAAAGACACGATGAAACCCCCTTCAATGTATTTTTCACGAGCCCAGAGAAGGTAATCTTGGTGGCTTTTTCACGTTTAGAGAGTCTAAAAAAACGTAAAATAAGACTCCACTGGGGTACCTTTTTCTAAAATAGTCTAGTTGGTTCGAAAAATGGATAAAATTGCACCGAAAAGATGTCTATTAAAAACCATTTTAACGAGTGTGATACATACAATATCACTCGACAATATTCTCAATTTTAAGGAGTCTGAAAAGAGCTTAACTATGGACTCAGTATGGTGTGTTCTTCTAGGCCAATTTAACGAGTGTGAAGGAACAAGGTCATTTAACGATATTTTCAATTTTAAGGAGTCTAAAAGATATTAACGATGGATTCTGTAGGGTATGTTCTTCTGGACCAATTTAACGAGTGTGAAAGAAAAAGGTCACTCGATGATCTTTTCAATTTTATGGAGTCTGAAAAGAGCTTAACTATGGACTTCGTAGGCGATCTTCTTCTGGACCAGTTTAACGAGTGTAAAGGAACAAGGTCACTCAATAATATTTTCAATTTTAGGGAGTCTAAAAAGAGCTTAAGTATGGACTCCGTGGGGGTTCCTTTTTCGTAAATTTAGTCCCTCAGGCCCGAAAAAGGGTTAAAATTATACCTGAGAATACTCTTCTAGTGAACCAAAGTTCCTAGATTATACCTTCGTTCATAAAATTGACCATCCGGACCGAAAAATGGGTAAACTACTTCCGGACAAACATGCCTTCAAGTTTTATTTTGGCGAGCATGAAGGACAACAAGATCACTCGACAATATTTTCATGTTTAGAGAGTCTAGAAAAGGGCTTAAAGAAAACTTAAAAAGGTTACTTTTCTCAATTAATCTTGACAAGATAACTTGTAACAAGAGGGGAAAGCAAGGGCTCCCATGCCCCCATTGGATAAACCAAAGGATCAATTGCTGAGACTAAGTCTTGAGAAGGAAAAAATGATTTCACAGGTTCTTGCTCATAAGCAATTGAACACCGAGGATAAGACACCACATAATTAACTTGTGGTGGGGTAGAGTCTATCTGAACAATAGGAACATATAAAGGGGCATCCTGAACTAACGTTGAATTAGGATGGTTATTATCAGATGCTAGTTGGTTTATAGAGACAATGCTTCCATTATGAGGGAAATGCATCACCCGGAAGAGCGTAGACACCACAATGTTCATAGCATATACATAATCACGTCAGAGAAGCATATTAAAATCTAACAGGCCTTGCACCACTATAATATCCACATAGACAATCTTCCCACCTAATGAGATAGGCACCTAAGGAAGAATCCCCAAATATTTACTAGGACATCTATCAAAAGACAACATCTCATGCGAAGTAGACACAAGCTTAGGAGATCCCAGGACTTTCCAAACCGAGGAGGATAAAATACTTGCAGAGGCTCCTTCATCCACAATACATCGATAAATGTTTGTTGAATTAAATTCAACCCTTATTTTAAAAGGTGCAGAAGAAGGAAGACGAGGCTCAACAAGGTCATTCCAGTCAAAGTAAACCATCCTAGGGCTTAGATGGGGTGTGCTCAAAGTGAGAAGAATGCCCCTTTTTCTGACAGTACTAAACTAGAAATGCTAAAACCATAGTCGGTAGACACATCACTCCCCAAGAGAAGAGTGGGATCAGCCAAATATTGCATTGGTGTGACCACTTTGGTAGACTCGACACTCTCAAAGAGAAGAGTGGGATCAACCAAAGATTGCATCAACATGACCACTTTTTCAACCAATGGTTGAACAGGCTGCGAGACTACATGGTCTAAAGGCACCTCACCCCCCAAAAGAGAAGTGGGATTAGCTGACGACTGCATTAGCATGACCAATTTCTCAACCAATGGTTGAATAGGCTGCGAGACCACATGGTCTAAAGGCACCTCACCCCCCAAAATAGGAGTGGGATTAGCCGACGAATGCATCGGCATGACCACTTTCTCAACCAATAGTTGAATAGGATGCGAGACTACATGGTCTATAGGCACCTCACCCCCTAAAAGAGGAGTGGGATCAGCCGATGATTGCATCGGCTTGACCACTTTATCAACCAATGGTTGAATAGACTATGAGGAAACCTCAAAAGACTCAGAATCATAAGAGCTTGTAGATACGGACCACAATCTTTGTACCTTTGGAAGGCCAAGGCTTAAATGAGTAAGGTGATCTCCCTTGCAAATCTTACAAGGGAAATTAGGCTTACGTCCGAATCAATTCCCCTAGTGTGACTAGTAGTGGTTGGTTTCACATCTCCAACATGACTTGCATAGGTTGGTCATTGGTTAGTAACATGACTCACAAAAGCTACATACCTATTTCCAGTATGACTAGCAATGACTGGACTTTTTCCCCCAGCATGACTTGCAGAGGCTGGGTGCTTTCCCCCAACATAACTTGTAGAGGCTGGATGTTGGTCTTCAACATGACTTGAATATGTTGACAACCTATCTCCAACATGACTTGCATAGGTTGTTGATTTATTCTTCCTATTCTTCCTCTTTCTACTTCGTTTAGACTTCTGGTTACTAGTAATTGTACTTTCACCAAAGGCGAGAGAAGGAGGAGGAGAAGACTTTGTTGACAAAGGAACATCAACATGGTGTCTATGACATAAAGTGCTTAAATGAGAAGCATCAAGAAAATTCTAGACATTTGGAATGGTACCCAACCAAACCGGTAGTCCCACATTCAACCCAGGAATGTACAAAGTGGCCATCAAAGGGACACCAACGTTTCTGAGGAAAGGAAAAGCACAAGAATCCCCTTGCAAAGGGGTTCCTCGGTTTGTATCATCAACAAATTTAACCATGAACATCTTATGCATAGGTTCACCCCTTGTAGGATTGTTCAAGTTCGTAAAAGTATCACACACTGATTTCAGCGAACCAGTGTTATCAAAACAATGCCTATAAATAGGTAGCACTATGTTTCTAAGTGGACTACTGAAAAGTCCTCACGACCAGCGGAGTGGGAGGTCTACCACTTTAGTTCAAAGACCCAAAGAAATGATTGACTAAATCACTATGGAAAACTAGGGATCATAAAGCACACACTAAAAATTCCTAAAGGAAAATCAAGCAGACAACTATCTAGTTGGAAGAACAATTACGCCAGCTAACACTAGAGAAAGTTACCGATGCAAGTGAAAATCGAACATGGAAGCACCCTCTAGTTATACTCTGCAAAGCATGGCCCGATGTCTACCCTAGGTACCATGGTATACCCCCAAAGTCACTTGTGTAAGTCCCTAGAATAAAGACAACTAAGTTGCCAACTCATGAACAGTCACCAGGCGGGTACAGTCGACAATCGGGTGGACCACAATGAGTAGGGTAACAAGCTTGAAACCTACTGAGGGTATTGAAATCAAGTGCTCCAGAAGACAACTGAGGATCCCAAATGGATTTGGGGTCCATGAAGCTCCATAACAAAATTCAACCGACAGTATCCCACGACAAGTCCTCAATATTCATTCCCCACTACACTTGGTCCGGCTTTGGAGGGGTTACCTCCGTTACCTTTCCGCACATGACCTCGTGTTTATCCCCTATGTTAGAGGGGGGTATCATATAAATTTCACGTTTACCAAACTTTTTACACTCCCTATCTTTGACTCCAATGTTTGTTTATAAGCCTTGAATAGTTTCCTCTCCAACCTAATTGAAGGCTCTAGCCTAAACTAGTTAATTGACCCTACAAACATAAAAATTCTAGTTAATTTTAGATTAGCATTTATTTTACTGGCTTGATTTACTCAAAAAGGGTGCAGTAGTGAAACTGATGTTGTTAAGACTCTTGCGAAAAAACAAACTTATAAGAACACTAGCAAAGAAGGATTATCTTTCTTATTTTTATTTTGAAATTCTTTCAAGATGAGAAGAAAACACAACACTATACTAATTCTTTTTTTTTTTCAAATAACAATGCAAAGCAAATGCAAAGAAAGAAAGAGACCTAAAAAAACTAAGTTTTTTTTATATTTTCTTCCAATCAAAGAAGAAGTAACAAAATATTATAAAAGAGATTGATGAATACACGATGAATACTGATGAATTGTTTTTTAAAATGCAACTCATTTTCTTAAAATTTCAAGCTAAAAATAAGTTAAAAAAGATAGGAAACACAAGAAATCTTTAAAAGGATAAGAAAACCGACATCAAACCCAGGCTTCAACTGTAAAAACAGAGACACCGTACTTAATCAAGAAACCTTGAGAAGTAAAACTTCAATCAGGGAAGAGGTTGACTACATCTTCTTCAAGAAAAAAAATCTTGACAGAGGCACACTACTCATGCTTAAGCAGCTTGTGTATGTACGCAAGTTGTCTATAAAGCAGGGCATGTATGTATGCATGCTAACCCACAACAGGTCGCGTACACCTCTATATTTCTTGAAAAAAGAAAACAAATAGTTAGACTGATAGGGTAGGGAGAACTGGTATGGAACTAACAGGTGACCAGACCCCTTGAAAGACTCAGCATACTCACAAAGAAACTCAAAAGGTATAAAAGCAATCAAACATCCAAAAAAATCCCCTAAAACCCTAGAGGCTCCCTAGTATGGTCACCAGTTCTTCTATAGTGGGAAAACACCCCTATGGACTACACTAGGGTTCAACATGTAGGCAGATCTAACCGTCTAAAAGTCTCCTACTTTCCTAACTACCCCGAATATACCCCGAATTCATACATGAAAAACAAAGTGAAAAGATCAGTTAAATTTACCTTTTTACTCCGTGCTTGGTGTCGATCCTTTCATGTCTAATAGCTCTGCTGACTACAAGCCTCCTCCCAAGGCTAGCCTTCATTCACAAACAAATAAATAGGAAAATACAAACATGCATCTCATATATAAATCATGGGTTATATGTTAGCATAGAGTATAAATCAAATACAAATATTTAACACATCGTATTTCAAGACAAAAAAAGTATTCCTTTTATTGATATCATAATGTTTACTTACAACAAAGGGCAATGACTGCTCCACGAACCTCGTCCAGGCTCCTCTTCACCAAGCTCCAACTGCGCTTCCACGTATCTTTCTCCTCTCACACATCTTCTAGGGAAATGGCATAGGCTTATGATGGAGGAAAAAGGCAAGAATGGGAAATTCTGATGTAAATCTCACAAGGTGGCTGCAATTCTTGGGGCAAGGAGGGGATGTGAAACGGGCAAAGTTTCACTTTTCTTATGCTTGGATTAGGAATGAGACCCCAAAAATTTCTTTTATATGGGAAAAGGATGGTTATTCGATTGGTTGACAGAATATAGGCGGTGGATTCGTTGGGAAACCACCCAATAGCACGTAATCTCAACGAATTCCTTGCAACTTTTTAATTTTTGCAACTTTTGTGAGTATACGCGGGTTGTAATGGTGAAGCTAGCGTACGTACATGGGTTGTAGTGGTGCAGCAGGTGTGTGTACGTGGGAAATAGTGGTGCAGGGTGCGTACATATTCAAAAATAGTGTTTTTAAGAAGAGTTTCTCAGTGATGGCTTGGAAAAAATAGCAAGTAAGAGGGCCAAATTCCAGGTATGCATGTATGAATCAATTTAGGGTTATAACAGTTGTGTTCTAGCATGCACTTCCACACAGAAGGATACAATTTGTTGAATTACATTTGTTTTGTTGAAATGATGTTAACATGGGTGTGATTGACATTAGGTTTGTCAACTAGGAACTCACCGATGAGGAATGCATCAATAAAGGAATTATCAATGAAGTGATTTTCACTTAAAATATGGTCGATAAGGTACCCATAAATAATAAGGGTCAACAATAAGTGTGTTGTCAATAAATCCTTTGTTGACATAAAGTCCATCAAAAATCTTGATGTCAACAAAGGATTTTTTTACATGACAACCATAAAATAACTTGATGTCAACAAAGGATTTATTGACATCATGGAAATTGATAAGATTTCCATTGATAAGCTTGTCATCAACAAGAGAGTTGTCGATAGGAAGGCCATTAGAAATCGTGTTGTCAACAAGAGGTTGATCGACAAGTTTGTTGTCAATAAGGGAGTTGTCAATAGGATAACTATTAAGAAGCATGTCATTGACAAGTTCATTTTAGACAAGAGATCCATCAACAAGATTTTCATCAGTAAGAAATCCATAAACAATAGGATTGTTGACGAGATAAGCTTCTAGAGGGTTTATTGTGACCATATCAGTTTCCACCCTTGGAGAGAAATGGGTTAGGGGGAAGTTTCAACAATGAGCTGGTGCTGGGTCATTGTTGTTGTTGTTCAGTGATAACATAGTTGACTAAAAAAATTTTGCATTGAAATTTCTCATTCTAGTTATCTTTACTATATGAGGAAATTGATACCACCATCCTTGAATTAATAAAACAATATTGTGTTCCCATGAGTGATAATTCCCATGTCTCTCTCAAAGGTATGGTTGGTCAAAGATGAGATCTACAATGTCAAAGTCTCCAACATCACAAAGGACATAATCAGACATAGGGGTGATCATATATAGTAATTGACATTGGTACGTAGTATGCATTTGTTTCTTAACATTCATCCACCCTAACATGATGGAATGTAAATGAGGTGAAGTGGTTAATTCAAGACACTTGATAACTGTAGCATAAATCATCTCCTTCTAGTTACCATTTTTGATAATGTACCTAAGAGGGTGGCCTATGGTTGGCACTTATGTGTGGAATTCATAGAGGAGATAAGGGTTATTGGAATTCTAGATCAAATTTAATCACTTAATTACCTAAAGAGTTTAATGGTGTGTTGGTGCAAAATTGGAGACTAGGGCTCTCAAAGGTTTCCAATAAAGATACTAATGTAGTATAGCAGTGTTAGAATATTCATCCTTCTACAAGGGAAGGAGATCTCACCCAAAGCGCAACCAAGACTTGTATGTGACAAAGTGAGTTAGAGAGGATGCATCATCATTTATAACAAAACCCAATGCAAATCCATACTCAAATGTGAAAATATTATATCATTGAGAGGCTACACCAGTATATATATTTGATAAACTATGTTTCGTAGCATAAAGATAATTCCATACATTGAAAGACATGTGTAAATAATGATTGATTAACAAACATAGTACATAATGAATTGTGCAATGGAGGAATCACCGAATCACACACATCATAACCAAAATTATAGGGCCCAAATGATCTCTTGTATTATCAATATCTCAAAATTTGTGATCCATGAGTATATCCTTCTATTATATCATATACATTACTTTTCATGTTCCCATACCCTTTACATACTCTCTTTCTACTGCAAAAACACAATTATTCCCTCAAAACCCATTACAGTACATTATCGCACCCGACCTAATCACAACAATAGTGATAGCTTGATAACATAGAAAAAAAGAGTAATACTAGCAATAGTCTAA
>JZKD02S1918241.1:332078-348515 GCA_000966675.3 Picea glauca
AGAGAGAGAAATAATGTTCCATTTGGGTGACCCAACTAGTGGGGTCTGAGCCATCAAATTTGGTTACATCCACCCGCGGAAGGCGTATGTCCCGTTGAAAGTGATGGGGCTGAAAGGGATGGGAAGAAGTTTCACCTTCAGTCTTTGTATGTGTATCAGGAAAAGAGTCATCGGTAGGGATCTTGAGTTTGGTGCAGAGTGATGCAAAGACAGATTCAATAAGGGTGGTTCGTTCGTGTTTGACTTCCGCCATTGTGGACTGCACGACTGCATTTACGGATGCATTTATGGTGGTATTTATGGATGCATCACGGGAGGCAATAGTAGCATTGAGTTGTTTCACTTCTTGTTGGGTCTCAAGGAAACTAGATTGCAAGGTGTTGAAGCGAGACTCTAGTTCTTGGCTACGGGTATGGGCCATGAGGATGGGTGAATTGAAAAGGGAGCGGGCTGGGTCAAAACTTTTTGCAGAAAAATGATATGGATGAATGTGATAAGGGAGAAGAGATGAATCTAATGGAATAGGTCTGAAGGGAGAAGATATGTGGGGTTATACTTTGGTCTGAAGAATGTTGTAGTGCTGAAATCCCCAAATTCTTAAACAGAAAGAAATGTGTATTAACTTGGCAACCTGAACACATATGCGCAGCAATATATCTCGCCAATTTAATTTGTTTATGTTTATGTTTATGTTCCCCAAGGATTAGGTATTCAAGGGTTCTACATACAATGGTTTTCCCTGTGCTATAGCTCTCTGATATACATGTGGGGTCCAATAGTAGTACTCGGCCCAATATCTCAGGGCACTAACTAAGGAGGATAAACCGTACCCTTAGTCGTACTACTCGACTACCCAGGTACTAGAGAGTATCTTCCCGAGTGTTGTTCTCGGTGACACTATAGCAGTCCGGCAGCTGATAAGTTTATCTAAAGAGGGCTTCAGGAAATCTAGGTCGATCCGTACATAGGTGTTTTCTAATGCGCTACCACTCGAAGGGGTACCAACAGGGGTTACAAGGGTGGCCAACAGATGTGTGCTTAAGAACCACTTGTATTTCCTGCGTGTATGAATCCCTCGACCATAGGTTTATGTGCATAACGACAGATCTCTGTGGATTAAAGACGTCGAAATATGTCTCTACCCTGAAAAAAAATGCCCACAATTTCTGCCAAGGAAAGTGCTCTGATACCACTTGTAAGATACCAGATATATAAAATATGCAGAACAGAAATAAAATGCAAGAAATGGCAGAATAACAGTAAAATATCTAGCATAATCTTTACAATAACACATAAATGATATAAGAATAGCAATAGAAATATCACTTTGATTCAGAAAGCAATGTTCACAGGCCTCTTCGAGGGGGAAACCTCCAATCGAGCAGCGCTCTGTTACAATAATCTCCAAGCTAGGGTTTTCATACCCTTGACCCTTATTTATACTAAATATGTCTATTAAGAGAAGCATATAGAGGAAGATCCTTCTAGAAGCGGAAGATTCTATTAGGTCTTCTTACATCCGCTTTATTCTATTTTATTGAAAGGCCTTATTAATATTGACCTTTATTACATCCGAATACATTGATCTACCTATGTGTGGGTTAGGACCTTAAGAGAAGGTAGTGATATAGAAGATCGAGAACATATTACTTCTTCTCTCTCAGAAATTGTTGACTGCAATAGGATAGCACATCATAATGAGAAATTCAAATCACAGAAAAATGATGAAAGGGAATAGAAAATTTTAGATCAGCAGTTGATCATACATTTTTTTGCAGCAAATACTGAGCAGTCCACATTCAACACTGAGATCAATGAAAGCAACTAGTAGTACCAGCAGCAACAACAACTTTTCAGTTCCCAGTTGGATCAGAAACAAGTAGAGGTATTTCTTTGTGGATTTGATGACCCTATTGCAGATTATTTGGAGATTATGAGCAGCTTAAATATCAAAACATTTTTGTCAGGAGAAGGACAGTTCTGTCATATTTTCCAATTGTATTTTTTCTTGTTATGGTTTCTTATATTTTTGGGGTCAAAGTCAAGAACAAGTTCAGTAAATCAGTTTTTGACATGGCTTCATTGGAAGCATGACTTTACTTGATCAATTTGTTTTTACTGATTAGAAGTAGGAGTAAGTGTGAGAATAATCTCCTCATACAAGTAGCTAGATCATGTTCAGTTGTTCATTTCTAAAATAAGTAGGCAGGCTGCAGGCAGAGAATGTATGTGTAGCAAATTTGGTGTTCTAAATATGTACGTGGCTCAAGCAACAAGTTGAAAGCTACCGGTTTCAAAGGCAACATGCAGGAGTTTAGTGTTTTTTCAAATACATAGTGCATTTAAAACGACAGCCCAAGAGGAATTTTCATTAAATTCCTATGCTAAGAGATCATATAGAGATCGATTCCCATATCTAAATATTACAGAGATTGAAGTTATTTCTTCCAAGTTGTGAGTGTTGAGTTATTCACCATTCAATAAACCCTTTGTAAATTCATATGGTGAGCAGGCATAAATCTTGTGGATAGAAGATTTTTCTACAAATATTTAGCAAATATCGGAACACAAAAGAAAGTTCGAATGTGAATTCATCAACATTTGCATTTTGGGAGATTACTTTTTCCATGGGAAAGCAATCTAGAGATGATCGATGATATGATAGAACTTTTCTGTCAAAGGCACATTTATTGTTGGGATCATCTATTTATGGAAACTTCAAATAGAAAATTTCTAGGAAGTGTTTGCTAGTACCCAGGTCATTAGTAACTTGCTTTCACTTACCCCATTGAAAACTGGAACAAAAGACAAAAAATCTCTGGAACACATTACTATTCATTATGTGCCTTGGAACTAATGACTGAGAGATCTCTAAATAGGATTCCATTTGAGAATTTCAAATGTGAATTCATTGTTTATCAATACAACAAATTATAGATAGTTTTCAATTTAGCAAAATATTAGGTGAAAAAGCCAAAACAATTGGAGATAACATGGTCATAAATAGAGTTCCATACATTTTTTTTTAGAAATTCAAATGTCAAAGTATAGGATATAGCTTGTTTATTCCTATAATAAATTGATTGTCAAAATGTATTTCCAAAAATCAAAGAAAATATTTTCAACGGCTAATCTTTGTCTTGAAGATGAAGTTAGCTGGTGAAAGTTCAAGGTTTCAAGGGCTAAATGGAATTTCCGAAAACAAGTGAGCCGGTGAAAGTGCAACCCTCAGTTTTCTGATTTACAGACACGGGAATATTGTAGAGAGGAAGATGATGAGATGAAAATTCCAGATCAACAGATCATCATGCATTCTTCTCAGATAAAGATTAAGCAGTCTGTATTTAGCATTGAGATCTATGATTGATTAAATGAATAAACAAGCAAGTTACAAGTAGGTTGCAGGTTGCTACAGGTTTTTAGATGATAAATTGTAAATTCCAAATGACTCCATGCCCAATACTAAAGGCACAAGGTCTTCCAGGTTCTTGGAAACCTCGCAGGGAGGTCTCCATCCCAGTTGGAGCCAAATGTTAGCGATCAAATAATTCATTCTGAAATTTGTTTGAAAAATGATGCCTCATATTGTGGAGGAATTTTCATTGCCTTCCCAAGATCTAAAAATAGATATGAAATTACCATTGGAAAGATTAGGATTTCTAGTTTTCAATCGACTATTCAAGCGTGTAAAACAGACTCTCCACAGCTCAGAAATTTGATTTTTCCCAAGGCAGTTTTCATTAAAAAAATTGTGCTTTTACCAGCTCATTGGTTCTGAAATATGCTAGTTAACCGTTGAAATCTTTCATTTTCACCAGCTAAAGGGGTGGATTCAAGACAAAAGAGCTGGTGAAAGTGCAGAAGAGTCAAGAAACGTCTTTTTTTCTGCCCAGATCGCGATTGTTTATTTCCTGGACACGTGGGAAAGGTGTTAAAGGATGGATAATAATTAGGAGGAGATAAATCATATTTCTCATCCAGATTTAAAGACATGTGGTGAGGAAATAACACCAAATGGCATAATAACTCTTTACAAAAAATCTCCCAGTCATCAAAGATAGATTTCTGAATCTGTGATTTTCACCTACAAACTGCCAAATAATGCTTTAACTGTCAAATTCAACCTGTAATGATTAAATTAAATATATTTGGTTAAATATTAGGTATCTTATTGTATTAAGTTGTGTACTCCGTTTTGCATATTTAGAAATCCATATCCATGTTTATAGGATATGATATTTGTTGTAAAAGATATAAATACCTATCATTTGATAAAAGAAATGGTTCGATTTTGGATACAAGAACTATACCTTTGTAACACACTTTTCATATGATAATACAGATCACAAGTTTCTCTCTCTATTAATGTCAGATTTCCACCCTTCTTATGTACTCTTATTCAAGTTGTTTTAACTGCAAAATGATTGTCATCTCATTAGTCAGTTCATAACTTGATTAATAGTTTCTTACATTGTTTATTAAACCCATCATTGTGTATCTAGTTTATAAGCACTGTCTTCTTCACCCACTTAAAGCTATTATCTGATTATTGATCCTTGAGGGCATTGGTTTATTTGATTATTAATTTTGACTGTCTGGATACCATATTGCAGTTGAGTTATCCCATTGATCCACATGTATAAAAACACAAAAACAACTTTACTTTAAGTTACCAAGCATCTTTGACTTACAACCTCAAAGAGTTTCTTGGAGTGATAACAATACTTACTTCAATAGTCTGCGCAGTTCCTAAAGTTTCTGACTCTTCTCGGAAAGGTTCTCCATTCTTCCCTTCATCTTCAATAGCGGAATCTTAATGTTCCTCATTCAGTAACTCTTCTTCTTCTTCACTGTAGAACCCTTCTTCCTGTGCTAGTTCATGATTCTGTTTAAACAGGTTCACCAGAGGAACTTCTCTAAATTATCTCCATTGCACATGTGTCCAACCTCTATGTCGTTGTCGCTATTTGAATTCTTGAACATTAGATTTTCAATATGACCAACTACTGTATCTTCAATATGTTCTTCTCATGCAATAGCATCTTGATCTTCAACTTCAGAAAATGTTAAAATTTCCCTCTCAATCCCTTAAAGAAATATCTCTCTACTTGGCTATATGACTCCACTCTGTTAATAGAAAACTCAGTAATATACCCTCCAATGGTACTATCAAACCAATGATCTACTTCTCATGACACAACGTTATCAACTCTCTTGACCTTCTTGATCAGCGTTGATGTCCAAACCACAGGTGGTCTGAGTCTGATTTCAAACTAGGTATATTCTAATCTGGTTAGCCACTCGTATATCTCCTTATGAATTCCTCCAAAGAAAATATCATGTACTTGTCCAACCAATCCTCTGTGCTAAGATTAGGGTTCTTGTTCTAGGATTCCACGAAGTCCTTTTCTTGTTCTTTTATCCACTTCTAAATATTTGTCTTCAATGGAAACCACCTTGACGTTCCCTCAAGAAGATCCTGATCCCGGTAACGGAACCATTTGTTGGCACAGGGGAAGACCCAAGGTTCATCTCTAACAGCACACCAACAATCCCCAACTACTGGCCCTTTCAAAAACACCTGTGAATCAGATGTAGTCTCACCCGAAGTAGAAATAGGGGGTTGCAGGACACATGTGTCTACAAATAGAGAAAATATAGAGTGGATCCAGGGAAAATCACACACACAAATCTAGTTATTCTTTATCGGCTTGATCCTACTTCACACAGTTTATCTCAGATCTAACAAAAAAACACTCTAACAACATATCAAATGACAAAGATAATCAACAACAATCACACATAACACCAAGATATACGTGGTTCACCCTCTCTCTAGGGCTACGTCCACAGAACTGCGCTTTAGAATATATTAGGTGAAAGCATACAACCCTATATACACTCTTATCTTGTAGATATTTCTTTCTTCTTCTCTCTCTCCCTCCCTGCACACCCAGCTGTAGGTTTGATCTTCGCACTCAGCTGAATATCTTTACAACACAAACTTCTCTCACTTCACGATACTTCTCTCTCAACAATAATAATAATCGCTCATCGTAACATATTTGAACCCATCCCAGGTCCTCTTGACCTTTATTTATACATTACAATGACTCTCAGACAACCTTAGGCTGAAACCTAGGTGTCAAAACTCTAAATACCAAAACCTTACATTTCTAAAACCCTTGGTCAACTTGACCCGCGTTTTCAAGGCTTTGTTGGCCTGTCTTTCCTTTTTTCCTGCAAGGTGCTCCAAAGCATCCATTGGTGGATTTTTCTGCTTGTTGAGTTGTCCATGCTCATATTCCTTGTTGACCTGTCTTCCTCAATCTCCTTGTCGAATAGATTACTTTCTCTTACTTCACTCCTTCTTTTCTGCTCTTTCGGCCACTTCGACCCAATCTCAGTCAACTTGTCTTCCGCGTAGTTCGCACTTCACACTTATTTCCTTAATCTTCGAAATCTTCCATAACCAAGGGCCAACAAATTTTGATCCTTATTCATCTGAGTGAACTGTGATGGGGAAATAAAATGATATTTAGTGGAACGCTTTACTCTATCCCAGGAAGACAAAGTACCTTTATGAGTATCCCACCACCTAGTTGGAGATGATTTTAACTTGATATCAAGTATTGGGATTATTTTCTCTGGTGTAACCTTATATTTCAGATCCATGAGAAAGATTCCAAAATATTAAGTGACATCATGCACAGTGTGCTCTATCATCTTTGATCCAATACACCTGAGTGCTTTGATAGTTGCGCAACATCTTGAAAATGTTTCATGTCTTCCATGTTTCCATTGGTCAAAATATACCTCTGAATCTTCACTTGCAGACTGAATACTCGACCAACTTACTGATCCATCTACAGTAGAGTTAATGTAATATGCCCACTTCCCTACATTTATAGTGTAGAGTTGATCCAATACATCATATTCCATATTCTCTTCGACTGAATTCGTATATCGAGGACCTTTGTAAGGGTCTAAAGGTTGGGTTACTTTCATACCATCCACTTCAAAGGTCATGATTTCCTTCTTGAGATATATAACAATGTAATTCTCATATTCCTAGTCAATAACCAATAGATTTGGGTACAGATACTTCTCCCCCATTATTTCTATGACCTCGAAGTCTATTATAGTTTTAATACCAACTAATTCCACTTCAACACTTTTCAACCTCCCAACATGGTAGATACAGTACGGATTGGCCACCCTGAACTGAATAGGTGAATAGACTATCTTGGTATTACCCATGGTTTCCTAAGTCTTCTTTGGTATTATTTTGACGTCAGAACCCAAGTATAACATGAAAAGACTAATCTTATAGTCATCGATGTGGGAATTTAGTCTAAATTCTCTTCCAGATCATCGCTTCCTCCTTTGTACCATACCTATGTGTCTCTATGAAAAAATACCAACAATCAGATCCTATGGGCTCCCTTCAGCCTCTAAGTCCCCTTAAGTGCATTATGTAACTTATTAGTGATTTGTTTGTCATCTAAAATATCATAAAAACGTTGGAACCATCGATCAATAGTATTTTGTGATTTTTTTGGAAGGTACTTAGGAGCCAACATATTTTTCACAACTCTTGGTTGAAGCTCAGTACTTGGTTTTGAAATTGTCTATATGGAAGGTTTAGAAATTTGTCAAAATAGTCTACAACATTCTAGAAGAACTCCTTTCTCCTTATAGGATCATACTTAGCATCCACCGATACCTCTTTCTAAATCTTAAGTTGATTGGGATTGTCAATATTGGCACTAGTCCTTGTTCCTCCATGAGTAACAATGGTAATATTGGGCTCCTTTTATTCAGTGATAGGTTGAGGCTCATAATTTCTTAAATTGGCACCTCATTTCCTAACGTGATATTCCCATTTCAAAATAAATTTCAGGAATTCCTCAGTGGCATGGATGTTGTTTATGCAATGTGCACATCAAGTTATTCTTGAAAGAGGATAGTCCCTCGCGAGGAGCACTTGTTCATCACAATTGTAACAACTAAATATTCCTCTACCGCCAGTCCATCCACCTCTGAATTCTCCCCTTCCTATGTGACTTCCTCCAAACAATTGAGTAGCTTCGACGAACCGAAATGTCGATCCCTCCAATCTATCCAAAAAATAATCTAGAGCATGAAACTGGTTGGTAGAGTGAGTAGGTGGCCCACAAAATTCCTAGTATATCGTATTCGGAGCATGGGAATAATTTAGTAGGATTGGAAAATGCCAAGAGGAGTGACCATGGCTTCAATATATTTCACAATATTCCCCACTCTGGCCTCCTTGATTATTTGGGAAAGAATGGTACAACATAGGGCCATGAAATGGCGCTCTAGAGGAAATTTGCATGACCCCTCTCAATGGTACTATTGGTGGAGGTATCATCGAGTGTGGAAGGGGTCACATACCCCTTAGTTTGGGATATTTTTTCATTGTATGACCCTTGATGTAAAAAATGGTACACCATACCTGTGGTCGACCTTCTCTAGGGAGGGTCATTTCTCAAATCTTGTTGGTTAATGTATAAATATGGCCTTGCAGTTGCACAATATTAGTGTCTTCAGTCAGTATCATAGCCCGCAAAATTCTTGGATAGCCAACAATTACTTCAATTTTCATCACTTTTTTTAAGCATTCTGTTAATGTAGCTATCCTTTGTTTGTTTAATGGTATCTGGGTCAGTGATAACAACCCCTGTATAAACCATTCTCATCAGTAGCTTTGTGGATGGGGTTTTCCAATTTCCCTATCACATGCTTAAATCTCTGGTTATACTCCCAGGAAGACTCACCATATATTTATTTGATCTCCCGCAACTCAAAGAGAGCCCATTGTTCTAACTATGGTAAGCGAAATTCTGCTATGAACCTATGTTTGAACTGAGCAAGAGTGAAATATCATCCTCAAGGATTCCTTAGTTCAATGGATTTCATATACCATTTTAACGCCTGACCTCTCAAGGTGGTCTAAAACTCGACTAGTTTGTTGGTATCCATAGTTCTACAAGACCTCTATATAGCCTCACAAAGAAACCAATGTTGTTTGACATCCTCATCCCCTTTACCCCAAAACTATGGGTATCGGGTGAGAGATCATGCATGATAACTTGCCATTGGAGAACTTGGAGAGCCTATCAAAATGAACACTGAGGGTCCTGGTTGGAATATGAATAAATAAATTACCCCACTTCTGCTGCTACTACTTGAACTTGCCAGATTATAAGGATTATAAATGACAGAAACTACTAAAGAATTTAGCACATAGTTTACTGTATTTGTAGATAACACTGAGGGACTAGGTGATTTGAGGCTAGTTCCTTTGCCTCCAGAATGGAATTCCTTGACCTGGGGGGTCAAATTAGTATGTATTACTATGTCAATTGTCAATTTTATGATGTTATTCAACATCTTCTGACATCACAAGATATAATTCTCCCACAACTTCTTCATGTATTCTTGTTGAATCTTCTTCTTCAGAGGTGGCACCTATCCTTATTCTTTATTTTTAAATTTCTTCCTCTAATTCACTTTCTATATATATTTCACCACTCTTTCCAAATATCTCATGAAACCATTGGTTGGCTAACCTTCTATGTATCTACAACTCCCATAACTTCTCTAACTCTCTTCTATATCTAACCTTAAATTTGATCTCCTTCCATGACTGATCAGGCCTCTTCATCAACTTTCTCATCTATTTTCGCCACCCCTTTTCGATCACAACAACCCTCCTCTGATATTGTTCATCTCTGGCACTCTTCACTTGATGACCCCCCATACTTTAAGAAAGTTTATAACCTATCCCATGAACCCTCTCCTGAATCACCCACCCCTCATGCACATGGGTTTACACTGCTATCTCAACTGGAATAGGTAACATCCCCTCTTTCGTAAGAAAAATTTTAATCCAAAGGGAAATTTCTCACAAGAGTCTTCCTTGGGCTCCTTCTTTGAAGACGAATTCTAATTTTCAAAAACACCAATGGTTCTCAGTGGAAAATTCAATGATATATCCTTCCAAGGTAGTCTGTACTGAGAAATCCACAACTCTATAAATATGATGATCTAGTTGGTGAAGAGTTGCTAAATTCTCAATAGTCCAATTATAGATTCTCTTGACTTGATATTTGAATTATTGTGCTTCTTGTAGCTGGTCAAGCCACTGAAACACATCTTCCAAGAATCAAATAAAGAATATCTCATACTGTTCACTTGTTGGTTCTGAGTAAAAGACAACTCTCTTCACAACCCTCTAACGTTTGTGCCATAACTCAGCTTCTTGTAGAATAAATTTGTCACACATTTTTTCCCACCAATTCTCAATTTCATAATTAAATATGTGTTGTTTCATCCTCCAAAAAATCACTTGAACTATTTAGTTCTCGACAACAAAACCATTTGTTGGCACAAAATTGGAGACTGGGGTTCTCGAAGGTTGCCAACAAAGATACCACAATAGTCTAGTAGTGTTGTCATATCCAACCTTTCGCAAGGGAAGGAGGTCTCACTGAAGTGCGACTGAGACTTGTGTGTGATAAAGTGAGTTAGCGAGGATGCATCATCAGATATAACGCAACCCAATTCATATCCATACTCGAAGGTGAAAAGATTATATCATTGAGAGTCTACACCAGTATATACATTTAATAAACTATGTTGTGCAGCATAAATATAAGACCATACATTGAAATACATTTGTAAATAATGATGGATTAACAAACTTTGTACAAAACGAATTGCACAATGGAGGAATCATCGAATCACACACATCATAACCAAAATTATTGATCTCTTGTATTATCAATATCTCAGAATTCGTGATCCATGAGTATATCCTTCTATCATATCTTATACATCACTTTCCAAGTTCCCATACCCTTTATAGACTCTCTTGCTACTATGCAAGCACAATTATTCCCTCAAAACCAATTATAGTAGCTCATCGCAACAGACCTAATCACAACAATGGTGACAACTTGATAACAGAGAAATCAACAGTAATACTAGCAATAGTTTAATAGATCATAATATCAATAATAACCAACCAAATCTATAAAATAATAATGACGATAGCCAACCCTTTCCCATTACATAATTCCCAATTTGTATGGTTTTCTTGGCCACTTTTTTATTTCATTGTTATCCTTTCTTGATTTCACTTCCACTACTTTCCCTCTTTCTCTTTGCATGTGCTTGAAGGTTCTATATCTTTCCACTTACTCATCCATCTTGCATATGATTTTTTTTACTGTTGGTATTCTTGCATTTATCTTTCCACTCAATGCAACTACTTTCCAATATTTCTAGCCTTACATTGTGTTGTTGCGCTTTCCCGCAAAACTTTGACCTTTCCACAAAATCAGGTTCTCTTCAAAAAAGGAGAGCCCAACATGGTATACATAACAAGATTATAAATTGAGATAATGGAGTAAGGTATAAAACCTTTCTCACACATCTACTCTTATTATTCATCATTTTATAAGATACATAAAAATGGATGGGAGATAATTATATTCAAAGTTGATCGAGTCTCCAAAGTAGTAAAATATAATATCCCATCATATTCCATATTGGCGTAGTCCAAACACTAGCTAGCTACTAGTAAATAAAAATATTGTAGTGTATAACTTAAGTCAACTACTCCTTGTTTTAGCAACAATTGTCCCTACTTGCAATTGAATATGAGACAATAAATTGTTGAACTCATCCTAATTAATCAAATTAGCCTAAGTGAGATTTTTTCTTTAAACCCAACTAGGTAAGTGGATATGGTGCCTTTCCAGGTGACTTCAGTGCATGTGTCCAACAAATTATCTTGCTTTAATAGTGGTTGAAAATATAGCACATTGTGTATTGGGTTGGAGATATAAATCTCTTCATTAATATGGAATGGTTCATATGGATTGATTTGATTGATATAGGTGACCAAGTGAATTCCTAGTTGTTGTGGAAACTCAACTTGGAATGCATTTTGGTGGAAATTTCCTAGAATTCAAAACTCAATGAAAAACATAAATTTCAACTTCAACCTAGAAATTTTTTCAAATATTAGCCCTATGAAATTTTAGTCTTATGGATACTGTAAAACAAGGTAGAAATAGTAGCAAAACCGAGTATAATGTTTCACTTCTAAATAGACCAAAATTCCCAATAATTCAGGGAGAAAATATGCCAAACCAAAGGAATAAGTTTCATCCCCTTTAGGGTAACTTATTAGCCAATAAATAAATCTGAAAATACTCCCCTATAGTAGTAATAACAATAGTACAACAACAATATGATAATGTTAAAATGAGAACCTTCTATTCTTCCCTTAGATTTCAAATCAATTAACAATTGTCTTTTTACTTATGCAAATTGACAAGACATATATGGTTATAAATAACAATGCATAAATAATATATATAAATTAAAACAAAATCTAGAAATTGCACAAGTTTTGGACAGCTAGAAACTTCATTAATATGCTCAAAATGAAGTGCACATACATACCATGGTATTATCTCAAGTCCATTAAAAATCCTCCCATATCTCAAAACCCTAGCTAGGGAAAATAATCAAAACCCTAGAAACCAAGAAGATCAAATCTACAAGAATCACTCTAACACACTCTCTAAGAAAAAATGTCCTCTCCTCCTCATCTTATTCACAATTCCACCCTAAGGTTTTATAATAAAAAAATCCCGATATCTAATCTCCAAGGGATAAAACCTAACCCTAGACCTCAAAGATTATCCAAGTTTCTCCAAGAAGACCAAGAAAACCTAGCAACTCAAGAAAGAGAGAGAGAGAGAGAGAGAGAGAGAGAGAGAGATCAAACATGTGGAAAGAATATATAGTGAGAGAGAGAGAGAGAGAGAGAGAGAGAGAGAGTTTAATGCTCACTCTTATCTAGGTCACATCTCATCACAAGAGGGAATACAAGTGAGTGAATGAAAATATATGAATGGAAAGAATCTCTCCTTCCTCTATTTATATGGGAGATAAGGTAGGCCAACAATAAAATGTTGGCCTTAGCTCTTACAAGAAACCTACAATGACCACTTTTAGGCCAACATAAGTGAGACACTACATTAATATAAAGTACATGTGACATTATCCAAGATGATGTAGATACACAAGTCAAGTCCACACCCCTCCATCACAAACCTCCACAAACTCCATCGATCCTCCTAAGTAATGTTCTCCACTATGTTAGATGCTAATGGAAAAACATTGTTGAAGGCTCAGGTGTGCCCAATCCATTTCCAGCCCTTTTAATTGGAATCCATATTGTCACATGCCAACTTATAGGGTCTCATTCCTTCATCCAAGTTACATAATTCTCCTCATCCCAAATAGGGTTCTCTCCAAGCAAGTGGATCCTTCATGGATACCAATGAATGGAATCCACTAAATTTTTAAGAGAAATCCAATCCCTAAGGGAATAAAACCAACCTAGAAACCATGGGAGGTCAAGCATCCACTGAGTATCCCATCCATTTGGGACAATCTGGAGGTGAAAATACACCATGTATCCCAATCTCATGAACCACCCCAAGTATGGTATGAACACTTTCAGAGTAACCCTAAAAAATAACACTCCCTCTTTATGAGGAAAGTGTCTACACCGACACATGTCAAATCCCTCTACAAATCCACAAAATATGTAAATATTTCATGATCAAACACTTTCAACTATAAATAACGTGTCACCCATTCTATCACAACATTTTGATCCTCCAAGGAATGATGACCACCTATGAATATGAAGGAATGTCTCTTTGGAACAAAAACAACATCCCAAACTACATCATCCTCAAAGTTAGCATCACAAGTCAAAATCAATGGACACAACATCATGGTATGTCCAGGACATCCTGCATAGAATATCACATCTACATACAAGATCAATATAGGTGTATCACATCCATCAAATTCACAAATATACATATCCATAAAATTCAACTCCTCGATCTTCGAACACAAATCTCATGGTATATGTAACAATCCATTGAAATTCATCATCATCTTGTGAACATGAGAGTCCCTCTCATGCACCTCAAGTCCTTTGGAAACTGGATCAACCCAAACTAGTTCAAATTCATCATCCTTAGATAATCTTGAAGTAATATTAACATCATGGTCAACTCCATCTCTCTGAGAGAATCCATGATCCCTAGTAAGAGTATCATCAACAAAAAATCCCTCTATCTTACAAAATCCATTATCCATGTCTTTGTACTCTATAATACTCGTATCATTTGCAAATATAAAATCTTTCTCACCATCATCCTCTATTAAGTAATCACACCTCTCCTCCACTGAACAACTAGAAGGTTCATGGATAAAGCCAATATCATCATCACAACTCTCCTCCTTTGTATATCTAGAAGTCTCACAGATGGAAGAAACCAATGGAACATGATTGACATATATCCTAGGAGGTACACTCACTCTTACTAAATATTTGTCACTCCTTTGTTATCTCGATCCTCTAAATATAGAATATAAACATCCACATTCTCCTTGATCATTGAAGGATAATCCTATGAACTAAAAGATATCACATCCTCATCAACACAAGATGGTATTAGAGCATGCCATTGCTAATCCTAGATCTATTACCTCTTTCCATGCATGTTCCTCCTCAAAATTAGGAGGCTCTTCCAATATCCTATTGGAATGTACACATGCCATTGTATCAGAAAGTAACATGTAAATTCCATGCTCCCTCACCCTTTTAGCCAAAGTCCTCATAATATCTAGCTAGAGTAAAATCATTGATGATGCATGATTATCCCTCAAAAGAAACTATCAAATGTATATATATCATGTAAGAAACTTAAAGGAGGTTCTTCCTCAACCTAAGAACCAATCAAATGTGATTCAACTCAAAAACATTGCTAAAGGAATATGAAATGAAATGGACCGAACTCCTCTTATAGGGTAAGTGGCTTCATCGCCAAGCTCCACAATCACACCTCTCTCTTTGTCATGAATCCTATTGAATAGAGACCTCTCATATGTCATGTGTCTTGAAGCTCCAGTGTCCACATACTAACCAACACTAGACATGGTGTTAGAATATAAACAAGAAGGTATGTGAAAGGTAGTCTCAAACTTAGATTTCATCTCATCTACACCTAGAATATTCCTAGTTGTAACCTATCTCACATGCTTTCCCTTGTTCTCCAATGGACATTGGCATGCATAATGTCTCATATTGTGACATCAAAATAAAATCACCTTACTCAAGTATTTTTTTATTGTATCTTTCACATCCTTCTTCTTCAATCCTTTATTTTTATTTTTATTCATATTCATGATGAGACCAATAGCATCCACTTCCCCTTATTGTTTCAAACTAGACTGCAATATGATTTCCTTATGCACAATATCAACCCAAAGCTTGGGAAACTTTGGTATAATTTTTCAAGAACAAACACCCTAAACAAAAGGAATCCAGGAAGGTGCAAGCCATTTTAGGGAAATTCGCACTAACTCTTGATCCTCCACTTTAGTTCTAATGGTTTTCAACTAATCCTTCAATTCAATGATTCTGTTGAAGTAACTCGCCACAATATTTTTCCCACTCATGTGAATAGATGAGAGTTGTTTCACAAAAGAATCTATTGAGAAACACAAGACTTCCAAAATAAATTATTCAAATAATAAAACATATTCTTACCTATTTTCTTATCTAAAATGTGTCTGATAAAGTGATATTTCATAGAATAAAGAATTATTCTCTTCCCTTTGGATTCCTTCTTTTGATGATTGTCCAAAGGTGTTGGAAAGATAGGTTATGTAATCTCCTTCTCAACATGATCCCAAAGATCAACCTCCTCCATTAGAATCTGAATCTTGAGCTTCCCTGGAATAAAGTTAAAATCTCCATCCAACTTGTCACACTCTTTGAGGCCGAGAGTCACCTTACACATCTTGAACAAGTCTTAAGTGCACAAAATTAGTAGTATATGAAGTTGTTGGCACGGGGGAAAACCCAGGGTTCAACTCTAATGGTGCACCAACAAGCCCTAACTACTGGCCCTTTCGGCAACACCTGCGGAGAAAATGCAGTCTCACCCGAAGTAGCAATAGGGCGTTGTAGGACACATGTGTTTACAACCAGAGGAAATGTAAAGTGAATCCAGGGAAACAACATGCAACAATCTAGTTACTCTTTGTCTCACTTAAGCCTACTTCGCAAGTTATATCTCATGTCTAACACAATAATGCAATAACAGTATAACAAAAGACCATTATCACAACAACAATCACACAGAACAACATGATATACATGGTTCACCCTCTCCCTAGGGCTATGATCTGGGGCAGGATCTTTTATGATTATGGTTGAGTTTTAACTTGCATGAATATTTTAACCAATTGAGAAATTATCGAAAGAACGAGGAAAGAAGAGGATTATATCAGTCAAATACACAT
>JZKD02S1918241.1:349361-362610 GCA_000966675.3 Picea glauca
GTCCTGTACGGAAGCCGCCACGTGTCCTGTACGGACTGACACGTCAGCACTGTACGGCCTGCCACGTGTCGCGTCCCCAATCTTCCACGTCGTGATCTTCGTCTGCCATGTGTCACCTTCTGGTTGGCCCACGTCAGTTGTACGGCCCTGCCACATCAGCTGTACGGACTGACACGTGTCTATACGGACTGTACGGACAGGTACAGTCAGCATCCCCAAAATTTGCCTGTTTGGCTTTTCGGACATAACGCGATATCTTCCTCATACGGACTCCGTTTGCGATAAAAATTATACCACCAGATTCAGGACGACGAGACGGACGCAATGGCACAGGTTTCGTCGTATTCTGAGAACTTTCATTTTTGAGCATTTTTCAAGCCCTATCAGGCTTCTGGATCTGATTTCAGATCATATGCCCACATAACTGTGTTTCTTGATATATTAAATGGAAACATACAGTTCTATCTGCACTCTTAGCTTGCAGATCTCTCTCTTTCTCTTTCTCTCCCTTCCTTGCACACCCAGCTGCAGGGTTGACCTTTGCACCCAGCTGAAAATATTACAATACAGACTCTCTACAACAACCTGCTTCTCTCTCTCTCTCTCTCTCTCTCTCTCTCTCTCTCAAGACAATCAACAACCATTAACCATAATATTATGAACCAACTATTGACCAACTCTATCGACTCTCCTAGACCTTCATTTATACATTTCATGACAAACTTATAGGTGTCAAAAACCTAGATCCAAAACCCTAGGTGTCTAAACCCTAAGTCCACTTGACCCACGTTTTTAGGGCTTTTCCAGCCTGTTCTTCCTTCTTTCCCGTGAGGTGCTCCAACACACTTGTTGATGGATTTTTCCGCTTGTTGAGTTGTCCATGATCCATCTTCCCTTGTTGATGTGTCTTCCTCTATCTTCTCTTCCAATGGCTAGATTTTCCTTTCTTCTCTCCTTCTTTTCATCTTCTTTGACCACTTCGACCCATTCTCAGTCATTGTGCCTTCCGCGCAGTTCGTACTTTGGATTTCTTCCCTAATATTCACTTTCTTCCATAACCAAGGACCAACAATCCCCCAACACTCGCATGTGACTCATCCCGAGTCACTGCAGGTTTGAACCTTCTATTTTACTTCGACTACAGACTATGCGGAGCATCCTGTTCTTTCTGCTCTGTGCCCCCCTTCTGTGTGTAGACTGTCTTTTCTATGTCCAGTACCCAGTTTCAACTACACCTAGTACCTAGACCATTCTTCCTATGATTTTACTGAGATTTGCGAGGTAGCTGGTTGAAATAATACAATTTCAACCGGCTCCCATTTACCAAACCTTCCTTCCATTCTCCATTCAGAGTCTTCAACTGCGCAACTCCACCTTCTGTAACATAGGAAAAATCATATGGCCCAAGCCAATGTGTCTTGAACTTCCCTGGGTGCTTCATGAACTTGTTGTCATATACCAATACCAAATCTCCTTACTTAAATTCTTTCTTCTTGATATGTTTGTCGTGGTAAGCCTTCTCTCGTTCTTTTTGTACCTACTGATGAAATCCTGCAATAAACCTATCTTCCTCTAGTTACACCAATTGTGCAAGCCTGTCTTGCACAACACTTGTGTCATCCATATCTATGAATACTGCAATTCTTAAGATGGGAACCAAATATTCCATAGTTACCACTGCTTTCAGGCCATAAACTAGCTTAAAGGGAGTCTTCATGGTCATCTTTTTTCAAGTTGTTCGATAAGCCCATAACACTGTTGACACTCTCAAATACCAATCATCTATGTTCACACTGCAAATTTTTGTCATCGTTGTCTCCAAGATCTTATTGAAAGCTTCGATTGTACCATTCGCTTGGGGGTGGTATGGTGTGCTCTTCTGATGGTGAAATTCAAATTTCTGAGTCAAGGCTTCAATAGTCTTATTAATAAAGTGTGTACCTTGATCGCTCATAAGGATCTTTTGGCATCCAAACCTGGTTATGATATCATCAAATATGAATCATACAGCTGTAGTTTCACTACGGTCCTTGACTACTCTTGCTTCTGCCCATATTTTCAAATACTTTTTCACAGTGCTAATATATCAAGCTCATGTGCGCTTCCCAGGTGGGTTGATAGGTCCCACAAAATCAATGGCCCATTTCTCAAATACTTGTAAATTTAGTTGAGGTGCTAAAGGCATCTCATCTCTCCTGGAAGGTTTCCCAACTCGTTGGCATACATCGCAGGCTATGTAGTATTCCTTAGCATCTTTATGTAAAGTAGGCCACCAGAGGCCAACTCTAAGAACCTTATGCGTTGTTTCTTTCCATGCATAATGTCCTCTTGTGATGCCTTCATGTGCTTCTGCCAGAATCAGTGGTCTTTCTATTTCCATAACGCATCTCCTCAAGATCTCATTAGGTCCCATCTTATATATTTTTCCAACTATAAGTGAAAAATCCATAGCGCGAACTACCAGCTATTTCTTATGAGTGATTGTGTATTCGCGAGGTGCCATTCCTATAGATAGGAACTAGGTTATCTCATTGAAGTGGTCATCGACTCTCTTGATGGCCAACAACTGTGCATCTGGAAGTGTATCCTCCAGACTAGTAGGTTCATCTCCATGTTCTAACCTGGACAAGTGGTCAAGTCCCTTATTCATTCTCTCAAAATCATACTCCTGGAATAACAGTAGCCATATGCATATTCTTCCCCCCAAAATTGTATTTTTGAATATGTATTTCAATGCAGAGTGATCAATTAACATCTTGAAATGTCCTCCTAACAAGTAGTGTCAAAATCTTTGCAACACATACACCATAGATAACCCTTCTCTTTCGGTGGTAGTGTAATTTATCTCAGCTGTAGAGAGCTTCCTACTAGCAAAGGCTATGGGGTGGTCAATGTCTCATTCTTCTGGTTGTGCTAACACTGCAACTAATGCAATAGATGAAGCATTGACATGAACATGGAATTCCTAACTCTAATCTGGGAAAACCAGAATAGGCCCAGTAACCATTTTTTGCTTTAGTGTGTCGAAGCTCTGTTGGCATTTCTCTGACCATTGAAACTGACGATCTTTCTTTAACATATTTTCCATGGGTGTTGTTATCTGTGCATATCCCTTGATAAATTTTCTATAGCATCCAATATGTCTCATCACAGTGCGCAACTGTCTAACCAAAGTAGGAGGAGGTAGATCCACAATGATGACAATATTGGAAGGATCTACCAACAACCCCTGCTTACATACAATATGCCCCAAAAATACTCCAAAAGGTGAAAGGAATATGTACTTCTTCAGGTTTAGGTAAATCTGGCATTGCCTGCACTTATCCAACATTAGTCTCAAACATTCAATATGATTTTTCAATAAGCTAAAAATAGTCCAATCATCGAAATATGATTCCAAAAATTTATGTAAAAATTCCTTGAATGCTTCGAACACCACCCTGTAAAAGATGGTTGGAGCATTCTTCAATCTGAAAGGCATCACATTGTACTCTAAAGAACCCCATTATGTGGAAAATGTGTTCTTATGTATGTCTTCCTTAGCAATCTTGATCCAGTGATAACCTGAAAATCCATCTATAAAGGAATATACCTCTTGTCCTCCTACATTATCTAGAACCTCATCTGTAAAAGGTGTAGGGAATGGGTCATGCAATCAAGCATCATTCAGCTTCCTGAGATCTACACAGATCCTAATATCTCCTATCTTCTTGTCTTGAACCACCATAGGGATAATCCATTCTAATTCTTCAACAGGTTCTATGATTCCTACTTCCAACATTATGTCTAATTCAATCCTAACATTTTACTTATATTTGGGATTCAGTCTATAGGGTCTCTACTTGACTGGCCTTGCATATGGTTTCAAGGGGATCTTAATTTCTCCCATGGGCCCTTTAATGCCCTTCATGTTGGTGAACGTAGTTGGAAACAAGTCCTGTAATTCATGCAGTAATTCGGTAATCTTATGAATAGTGGCATCATCCCAATAATATCCAACATAGGTTCTTGCTCTATTCCAATATTAACTTTATTGATTTTAATTGGATTTCCAATGAAGGGTAGTTCAATCCCTGGCCCTTCTATGTCTCTATGTCCTTCAGTTTCTGTGATGTTCACATTCCTAAGATAATCATCTTCATCAACATTGATATTGTAGCAACCTTGTAATTTATGAAGAGGTGCAGTCCATTCATCCTCTTCTTGCTCCACAGGGAGGTTAGGTTCCTCCTCAAAGACTTTATGTCTTACAAATTGTAAATCATGGCCTATTGTAGGGTACTAACTTTCAAATAAAAATGTATCTATAAAGTTTTGGCTCATACCATACCAATCTGAAGTGGTGAGGTGCAGTTCTTCTTGAAGATACCAGTTGATGGGCATAGTGTCCAAACTATTAATGAATTTATGCACCCATTGTTCTTTAGGGATGCCTCTCTAGGCCTCCTCACTACTTCGAACATGGTCCTTCATACAACTCTGACCTATGTATTGAACTTTGCACCCTTCAATTTGGTCTGAAAAGTGCACTGTCATCAAAGTGTGACATTGTACCCACTCCTTGATGTTCTTATTCTGTGTTCCCCACCATCCTGATGGGGTTGATTTCAAGGCTTCATCTAGTGCCAACAACCTTTGTTATACTGGTACAATTTCTTCCAATTCCAATAAGAATGTTTCTAAATGATTTGAACCATTGAATGTGGGAAGGTTACTTACTTTTGTTCCAATATAGTGAACTTCCTAGGTCAATCTGGTACACCTCTGCATAGAGATTTCATACATCCTATTCTGGTAGTTCTCCAGTGATTCTTCTAAATCTGTCGAGCATGCACTTTCACTTCGCCAACTTAATTTCCATTTTCCATAGGATTAATGTAATCATGTTGTCTTGCGGTCAATTTATATATATTCTCTAGTTCATAAGAATGGTCTTCTTCTCTTATGGATTTTGTGTATCTGTGACCTTCATCAGGATCAATATGTGTAATGAACCTAAGGCCATCACCTTCAAATTTCATTCTTCTATTCTCCAGGTCAACAAAATTAGAATTTTTGAAATCCCAATCAATGCCCAACAACGCAGGATAAGGACAACTATCATCAACTATCTCAATCACTTCGAAGTCTGCAAATGTCCTTACCCCGTCGATGTCCACAGGGACATGCTCCAGTCTCCCAAAGGGGCTCACCGCCTGTTGATTAGTCATATTGAGCCTGATAGGAGAATAAATCAACTTAGGTTTTCCCATTAGTTCCCAAGTCTGCTTCGTCATAACATTCAATTTTGATCCCAAGTCAAGGACCATATAATATATATCATAGTCTTCAATCTGAGCATTAAGGTGTAGTTCCTTATTTGTCCTTCTCTTTCTGTATACTTGATGTACTGTTCTATTCAGCAGAGGATCTACCCTTCCTATCTCATATTGTTTGATCAAGTGTTGTAGTTCTTGCACATCTCTTTCATTGTGAATCAAATTAATGCAAGTATATAAGAAATCCATAGGTTTTCTTACCTCTTTTCCTTCCCCGGGTGAGGCAGATTGGTCGAATGCCAGAGGCATTCCACATTCTTTCACTTCTGGTTGTGCCTTATATGAAGAGGCATGTTCTCTTCCAAATTCTCTTCTTGCCTCTTCAAATGTCTGTTTCTCCTTCCTTGGATCAAACAACTTTGTCTTCTTTGCATCTCTTCTGATTCTTGATCCCTACGTGGTCTTTTCTAGATTCGCCTTGTATTCTCATGTAACAGTGCCTCCTCTAGTGATAACCATGACTCTGGGATCCTCTATGTGAGGTTCCAATGATATCAGTTGCACTTGTTGGTTTCCACCTCGTCTCTCCTGAAGTTTCACTAAAAATGTTGGACAATCTTCAATAACATGTTCAAATGAGTTACAGTAGCTGCAATTGGTACAAGGTTTCTGAAAATCCCTTGCCAAGTGACCTGGATGGGCATAGTTATAAAAAATTATTTGGCATCTACCTCGACCCATACCTCCTCCTCGTCCTCCTCCTCTGAATCCACCATGAGGGTTGAATTTTCCTCTTCCCGGGGAATTGAACTGTGCATTGTTTCCTTCTTATTGTAACTTTCCTTGAATTCTATATGTATCCCTTGATCTTTCATGCCAGAGGTCATAAGCCATACAATCCTTCTCATCATGCCCCACAAATTTATATAATGTGCATTAAATATTGGTAGATGTCTGGACATATTTTTTCATGTAATAACATTCACCAGGGTGATGTCTATTTCTACATACCTCGCACCAGGGTAGAGTAACCTGCTTCAAAGGGATTGAATCTCTAGAGGCCAAGTACTCATTAAATAGGGGACATTTCTCCTTTTCATGGCCCTCTAATTTACATCTGATACACCAAATGTCTTCTCTTTTGTCTTTTCCCTTTTCTTTCTTCATATTTTCTACCTGCAGAGATAAGCTAGTTAGCTGACTCAAAATTTGAATCATCCTGAGTTGGATTCTCCCATAGGGGTTGATTCTAGTTTCATGGCAATCTCCAGTGCCTCAGCTTGCGAAGCGACCTTCTGTTGCATCAGAGAAAATATGATGTGTGGTAAGAGGGAAGCAATGAACCATTCCTTATTCTGCTCATCTGAAATCTAAAAAATCAAATGGCCTGTCAAGGTCTTAAACCTCTGATCAAACTCCCAGACAGGTTCAGCTACTCTCTACTTGATTTCTTTAAGTTCGGTAATGCACTGTGACTATGACTTGGGTTTCTTGAATTCTGCACTCAACGCAGTCTTGATATCGTTCAACGGTTTAGGATATGTAGTCCCTTTAACAAACTTCATGTACCATCTCAATGCATGGTCTCTCAAGGTGTACTAAACTAATCTCTCTTAACAACTTCATCATTGACTTGCTTAATACTCCATGCAACTTCGCATAAGAACCAATGTTGATCAGGATCTTCAGATCCATCTCCTCTAAAGATAGGTAACCTCATTTCATCTGCCATAGATATTCATAGGTTTCTTGACGGAGTATGTACCGAACTGTTGGTAACAGTGCTCTGAGTTTTCTGATAACTCTAACTACTCTGGTTACTTAATGTTGCTAGAACAATAGGAGGAGTAGTATTGCATACTTCGACGGTAGGTGCAATACCCAAAGTTATTGATTCTTCTTGGCGAGGTTCTTCAGTCTTCCCTTCCTCTGTCCTAGCGAACTCTGAATGTTCCTTGTTCTATAACTCTTCTTCTTCTCCACTGTAGAACCCTTCATCTTGTTCCAGTGGCTCATGATTCTACACAAACAGGTTTACCAGAGGAACCTATCTGAAGGTTCTCCCACTGTGTGTATGTCCAACCTCTGTGTCGCTGCCACTGTCTGAGTTCTTGAACATTATCTTTTCAATCTGACCAATTATTGTATCTTCAAGTTGTTCCTCTCATCCAATAACATCTTGACCTTCAACTTCAAAAAGTGTAAAACGTTTCCTCTAGGTCCCTTAAAGAAATATCTCTCTACTTGGCTATATGACTCTACTCTGTCAATAGCAAACTCAGTAATGTACCTTCCAATAGTTCTTTCAAACCAGTGATATACTGCTCTTGAAATGGAGTTATCAACTCTCTTGGCCTTATTGATTAGTGCAGTCGTCCAAACCATAGGTGGTCTAGGTCTGATCTGAAACTAGGTATCTGCTAATCTAGCTAACCACTCATATAGCTCCTTATGAACTCCTCCAAAGATAATTTCATGTATATCGGTAAAGATATACCTTCCCAACCAATCCTCTATACTAATTCTAGGGTTCTTGTTTTGAGCTTTGGAGAAGTCCCTTTCTTGTTCTTCTATCCACTTTTGAATCTCTATATTCGATGGAAACAACCTTGACATTCCCTCAAGAAGATCTCGATCCCGACAATGGAACCATTTGTTGGCATGGGGACAGACCCGGGGTTCAACTCTAACAGTGCACCAACAATACTTAACTACTTACCCTTTCGGAAGATGCAATCTCACCCGAAGTAGCAATAGGGGGTTACAGGACACAGGTGTCTACAACTAGAGGAAATGCAAAGTGAATCCAAGACAACAACAAGAAGCAATCTAGTTATTCGTTGTCTCACTTAAGCCTACTTCGCAAGTTATATCTCAGATATAACACAATAATGAAATAACAGTATAATAGAAGACAATTATCATAGCATAAATCACACGGAACAACAAGATATACATGGTTCACCCTCTCCCTAGGGCTACATCCACAGAATTGTGTTTCTTGATATATTAAATGGAAACATATAGTTCTATATTCACTCTTAGATTGCAAATCTCTCTCTTTCTCTTTCTCTCCCCTCCCTGCGCACCCAACTGCATGGTTGACCTTCGCACCTAGCTGAAGATATTACAATAAGACTCTCTACAATAACCTACTTCTCTCTCTCACACACACAATAATCAGCAACCATTAACCATAATATTATGAACCAACTATTGAACAACCCTCTCGACTCTCCTAGACCTTTATTTATACATTTCATGACAAACTTCTATGTGTCAAAACCCTAGGTCCACTTGACCCTCGTTTTCAAGGCTTCACCAGCCTGTTCTTCCTTCTTTCCCGCGAGGTGCTCCAATGCACTTGTTGATGGATTTTTCTGCTTACTGATCTTTCCACGATCCATCTTCCCTTGATGATCTGTCTTCCTCGATCTTCTCTTCCAACGGCTAGGTTTTCCTTATTTTCCACTTCTTTGACCACTTCAACCCATTCTCAGTCATTGTGCCTTATGCGCAGTACGTACTTCTCCTTTCTTCCTTAATCTTCGATTTCTTCCATAACCAAGGGCCAACAGAAGTATACAAATCCATTTCTAGGGTACAAATGCTTCTCCCAAGAAACATAGGGTTTCTCACCCAATGGCCTCAACTAGGTCAAATACCTATCCCAAGTAAAATCTAGCTGAAATAAAAATTATCTCTTACTCAAGAGTGATATCAACAAGCTTGGATCTCCACCCATGGGGATGCCTTCAAATATATTTTCTCTTACATCCTCCTGATACCTACAAATTTTGGGCTTGACCTCTTCCATAAAGATCCAAAAACTTACTGCACACTTCAGTATACCTTCAAATTAATACAAAACTCCCAAATGAAGCTCCAATGGTAGTCCTAGTTTTACTCCCCTATTGTTTGGCTAGGGTGGATATTGTACCACCGAAACTAGATTTCATTACTGGAAGGGATTTTCTAAACCCCAATAAAACAATGGCTCCAAGAGCACCAATAAATACTTCAATCAAATCATCATGCCAAAGATAATGGTTTCCCCTCTATTTATCCTTCCTATGGGATTCTATATCTTTCCCCTTTTTTACCAAATCAAACCCTCACTCTATCTTCCTTCCAATTTCATTTAAATATAATTATTTATTTTTATTTAATGTCACTTTACAATTTGTCCTTCTTTTAAACTAGTGCATGAAATAAACCTCCTTTACTCCCTTTTCCTTGCTGGCTATAGCCTACGAGAGTCATATAGGCTATTAAGTCATCCTCTGTCATGATCAATTGGAAGGGGACATTACAATCCTCCATTCCCAAGATTGATTCTCCTCAAGCAACTCTAGATCAGGGTGTTGAAATATATGCTCTCCTTCCCAAGTAGCATTCTCTACAGGAAATCCTCTCCATATGGCCAAGTACTCTCGAATGAATTTTCTTCTAAACCTCCACTCTTTGAAATCAACAATCCTCTCATGAGCTAGAACCAACTTCCCTTCCTCATCTAGTAGATGAATATCTACTGAAGCGATGACATGTTGTCCCAATGCCTTCTTGAGGTAGCATACATGGAAGGTGTTGTGGATCCGGATACCCTCTAGTAGCTCCAACTCATATTCTACCTACCCAACTCTCATGATCTCTCTGTAGGGTCCATAAAAGTGAGCCTTCAACTTATTTGCACCAATATTCTTCAACGATGACTATATGTAAGGTTGTAACCTAAGAAAGACTACATCCCCAACCTCAAATTTGTGTTCCACCCTATCCATATATGAATACAACTTCTATTGATTTTGAGTGGCCTGCAAATTCTCCTTTAGGACTCTCAATATGCCTTGGCTTTCCTGCAACCAATATTTGGCCTTGGGATATTTTCTCTCCCCAAATTCCAAATCCACAAAGGATGGGGAATCATATCCACACATGCATTGAATGGGATCATACCAATGGACATGTGATGAGTGGTATTGTAACAATGCTCCCTGATATTAAACCATTTTATCCATGCCCACTACTTCCCTGACACATAGTTCCTTAGGTACCCCTCAATCCATTTTTTTATTATCTTGGTCTTCCTGTCTTTCTGGGGATGGCAGATAGTACTAGGTGTCAAATCTATCCCAGACAACCTAAATAGAGATTTTCAAAACACTCTCATAAACCATATATCTCATTCACTTACTATGTTTCTTGGAAGACCATGTAGTCTGAATACCTCCTTGAAGAATAGATATGCTACCTAAGGTTTGTTGTACTCTGAAGGAATGGTAAAGAAGTGCACATATTTATTCAATTTTTCCACTACCACATAGCTATAGTCCCTGCCCTGTACCCTTGGAAACCTTATAATGAAGTCCATGGAAATGTTATCCCGCTTCTACTCCAGAATTGTCAATGGCTAAAGCAATCCCGCAGGATGTATAAATTTTGACTAATTATGTTGGAAATTCATGCACTCCCTCACATGATGAAGTGCATTCTCCTTGAGACCCTTCCAGGATAATCTCCCTGATTTCAAAATCCTAAGGTACCAGTTCTCACTTCACATATATACATGCAACATGTAACTTGATACATAATTAATTTTATGATCGTATTGGGGTGGTTTGAAAAATTATGATGATGTTCTCTTTACCCAAAAACTCACAAAATGAATATTATCTTTTATTAATGATGATATGACAGAACAAAAAACAAAAGTACTCAAGTTACATACTTTTGTTTCATCTTTAAGTTCCCTTTAATCCACTGAAAATTTCTTTCTACATCTCATAATACCAAAATCACATGTAAAATGACTCACATATGTCAATTTAATGGTTTCTCTTAAATTACATTACTCAAAACAAGAAAAATAACTTCACCATTGAAATCCTTGTGAAATTATGAGAAATTTGACTAAAAAGTCTACCAATTTCCAAAATACCTCAATTTCACCCTCTTTGGAATGCAAAACAATGCATTAAATGTTCATTAATGGAAAATTGAGATAAGACTATTACAAATGACCTCAAATCACTAAATAGACCTCAAATTCATGATCATAGTGAAAAATTGTGAAAAATGAGTATAAAGTTTCATATGTTCCATCAATATACCTCATGGCATGCTTTACTAGACAACATAAAACTTATCTTGTACTTGCACATACTTCAATGCATCTGTATAGTCTCGAAATCCATGTACCTAGAGATATGTGTATTCTCAGGATGTGTACATAGGGATGTTTATATAAGTGTTGGGATTTACGCCCATTAAATAGGCCCAATCCTCCAATTCCCCATTCGAAACTAATGCAACTTAATTTCCAAATTAATGGAATCTCGTAACATTCGGTTTTGTTGGTATAGTGGTTAAGGAGTTGGAAATATTATAGGAGGTAGAGGGTTCTATTTCCCTAGATCCTCTATATTTCCATATTTTTTGATTCTATGTTTCATATATAGAATAGAGATTTTAAACTATATACTATATATACAATATATAGGTAGCATATAAAACTCTCGTGCAAATTTATTGCGAAGAGTTTAAACCATGTGTTATATCATATGTGCATTGGCATAAATTCAATCCCCCACACAATGTAGTGTGTTCATGTGGTATAATATATATACCAAGGGCTAGAGTCGAGGTCTTAGGCCCTTGGCCCTTCCTCCCCCCAACTGAGCCATATTTAATTTTTAAATGTAATATATGACATACATTGGTTAAGAAACATTATGTGGTGCATTGGTATGGAGGGATTTGTTAGGTCTTTAAAAGGTTATGGAGGTAACAAATTTGACCCCCGCTAACTCCATAAATTTTACACAACTATGCCAATATTGGCCAATGGGAGGTCTCCACGTGGCAACCTCTCATTAATGGCTCATACATGCCATGTGTCGGTGTATGACCGGACCACTTGGAGGTATGACTTCCTAGTCAGCTATTGATGAACCTTTGCACATTTCATCTTGTATGACCATGTGCCACGTGTTACCCTTGTAGTGGTGACATGTGTCACCTCTTTTTCCCTTTGACCTTCAACTTTTTCTTATTTGACCTGAACTTTGACTGCTCATACCTTTTGCATACGAACTCCTTTTGACTTGTCATTTGCGTCATTGGAAATATGATGATGAGAGCTACTCAATGATGTTGTTTTGGGGATGATTTGAGATGGTCAAATTTTGAGAATTTATGGATCCCCTAGGACCTCTATGAGTGTTACATATCCTCCTAGACCTCTATGATCATTCCTTAGATCCTCCTGGATCACACCTTCCCACTAAATAACTTTTGGACCTCCAAAATTATAGATATTCAACAACTTAGTGATGATAATTCACTCTTCCATCTTGTTGATTCTCTTGGAATTTGGTCTTCATATTGGGTCTTTGATCTTAGGTACTAGATCAATGTGCTTTTGTCTGCTTATCTAGAATATAGCTCTGACTCTGGCCTCTGACACTATCACTAAAAGATTTGATTGTGGATCATAGATTCTCTGAAAACAAAAGTCTTGTTCACTAAATCTCTGTTATACCTGTATTTTGTATTTAAACATCCACTCCCATCTTCTATTGTTGAAGATAGTCCATCTCGGCCAATATGAAACCAAGTTGAATTTTTATCTATGCCTTGACATTCTGGACTCTTTGTTCTTGTACTGCTTGATGTATCTGTAGGAGTCCCTCAATGAATACTTTGTCCATTGTCGCTCCTTGAAGAAAAACAATTCTTATATTGTTATCATCTGTACCTGATTACTCATGTTCAATATATACATCCATACGAACATTAAATAGTATTTAAATATTCTTATAGCATGCATATTTATGTGTTAAGAACCAAACATCAATATAGCATAGAAAAACCTCATGAAAAGTACTCAACGCCTTGAAAAAGAGATAATTTCATATAATAAGCCTCTTCGAGGGGGCAACCTCCTTTTACCCCACTTAAATGTTCAAGTACAAGATGATTCAAAATGAAAA
>JZKD02S1918241.1:367247-396727 GCA_000966675.3 Picea glauca
ACATTACTAATCTAAATTACAACTAATGGCCTAAAGACGACATAAATAAAATAGCATTACTAATCTAATATGCCCCAATTAAGGGGTAATGAGCCAATATTAGGGCTTAACATTATGCCTCTAATTTTATGAAGAGGAATATTTCTCCTTTACCATCTCTAGAAATTTTTGCATTACTTCGATGCTCACTTCGCTCTTGATCTACATGTTCCAACTGCCTGCATCCTTCTGTTCCTTCACCTCTAGTTCTTCAGAATCAAGAATTTTGTATTATACAACTTGATTCATATGTATTCCTTGTTGGCCCTTGACCAAGTTTTGAGGATTCTTGGTCATGTTTGACATATTTTGGGACTTTGACAGGCTGTTGAAGGCGGAGCGCAAGTCAAAGCAGAGATCGCGGAATATCGCCCCCCTATTTAGGGATTTTTGGGTTTTGGGCTATGTAACAAGTACGGGGATGTCAGCCCATGGGTTTACCCATGTTTAGGCCCTTTTGTAATGTATAAATAGATGTTTAGGCGATGTAAGTAGAAAGTTACTAGTGGTTGAGGGCTTGGTACCTTGCTAAGTGCTAAGTACAAATTATAAATCCTTTGTGCATGTTGTGTTGAGAACTTGCAGAGATAAGTGCAAGTGACTATAAGAGACTGTGTAAAGGCTTTGTTCTATAACCTAGCTCAGGGAAGGAGGATCTAGCGAAGTGTACGCAGATATCCTGTCCTATGTGGAGTAGGATCTTTTGGCTCTATGCATGTAGAGGATTGACAGAAGACAATAAAGAGAAGAAGAGTTGGTGGACGTAGCCCCAAGATGGGGTTGAACCAGGTATATCTTGTGTTGTGGTTGCTTTGTGCATTGTGGTTTCTTTGTGCACTGTGAATGTTTTATGGTTTATATGACTAATGCTTAGTGTAATGATGTATTCTTAGATGAATATGATAGCTTAGTGCCTAAAATGTGAATAAGATGCTAGATTTGATCTATGTGGATCTGTTTAGTGCTTGAATATATTAGATCTGGATGAATATTGCGCTAATTTGTAATTAGGGTTTATCTACGTTGTGAACTAAGATTAAATACTAATGAATAATGACTGTTAAGTGCTCTGTTAAGGTGTTATAATCATAGATATGTGTCCCAACTAAGGTTGTTTACATTTGAGTCCTGCAACCACCCCTTCTTCTACCTCGGGTGACACTTCATCTTCTTCGCATATGTTGTCAATAGGGTCGGTAGTTAGGGTTGTGTTGGTGCACTTCTAAAGTGTTGAACCATGGGTCTACCCTTGTGCCAACAAATGGTTTTGTTGCCCCTGTGCCAATAGAGAATCGTAGATCTGGAGCAACAAACAGTGCCATGCACTCCACAGGATGTACGAGACCAAAGAGAATCTATTTTCGGGAGCGCAGTTGAGGGGATCAGAGCATTAGCTCTGGCATGTAAACATCTTAGTAGTAGAATTGCACAGACTTATGAGTGACTTACTGAAGACCATGAACTGAGGAAACTGGAGTCATAGCTCCATGAGTCAAAGAAGCAAGCAACGATAGTATAGGCGTAGTTGAAGCTCCTGTCAACAGTTGAAAGGATGAAGAGATCCCAGGAATAGTGCACTTCTCAACAGTAGGTCCACACCATTCAGAGCAAAGTCATGGAAGTGACTCAAAGGCTCCAACTAATTCAGGACAAGGCTTGCCAACTATTCAAGGAGATTGAAGGTCAAGGCATAGATATGGAAAAATAGTCACTGCAGTCGAACAGTGCTTAGAGGGACCTGTCAACGAAGTAGTTTTCCAAGAGTTCGCCAAGCAGGAGGCCTTGGCGCAGCCACAGGTTGAGGAAGCTCAAGGATTTTGAGGCAAAGCTACCCAGATCAGACTGAATTAGGAGGAGTCAAACGTGAGTGTTGGGGGCATGTTGTCCCTTGACTAACTTTTGAGGATCCTTGGTCATGTTTGACCTATTTTGGGACTTCGACAGGCTGTCGAAGGCGGAGCGCAAGTCGAAGCGGAGATCGCAGGATATCGTCCCCATATTTAGGTATTTTTGGGTTTTGGGCTATGTAACAGGTATGGGGATGTTGGCCCATGGGTTTACCCATGTTTAGGCCCTTTTGTAATGTATAAATAGATTTTTAGGCAATGTAAGTACAAAGTTACTAGTGACTGAGGGCTTGGAACCTTGCTAAGTTATAAGTGCAAATTTTAAATTATTTGTGCATGTTGTGTTTAGAACTTGTAGAGCTAAGTGCAAGTGACTCTAAGAGACTTTTTAAGGGATTTGTGATGTAACCTATCTCGGGGAATGAGGATCTAGTGAAGTGCGCACAGATCTCCTGTCCTATGCGGAGTAGGATATTTTGACTCTGTGCATGTAGAGGATTGACAGAAGAAAATAAAGAGAAGAAGAGTTGGTGGACGTATCCCCAAGATGGGGGTGAACCGTGTATATATTTTGTTGTGGTTTCTTTGTGCATTGTGTTTTCTTTGTGCATTGTGAATGTTTTATGGTTTATATGAATAATTCTTAGTGTAATGATGTATGCTTCGATGAATATGATAGCTTAGTTCCTGAGATGTGAATAAGATGCTAGATATTATCTATGTTGATGTGCTTAGTGCTTTAATATATTAGATCTGGATGAATACTACACTGCTCTCTAATTAGGGTTTATATGCGTTGTGAACTAAGGTTAAATACCGATGAATAATGAATGCTAAGTGCTCTGTTAAGGTTTTATAATCACAGATCTGTGTCCCAGCTAAGGTTGCAGACATCTGAGTCCTGCAACCACCCCTGATTCTACCTCGGGTGAGACTTCATCTACTTCGCAGGTGTTTCCAAAAGGGCCGGTAGTTAGGGTTTTGTTGGTGCATTTTTGAAGTGTTGAACCATTGGTCTGCCCTTGTTCCAACATCCCTTTACTTTATTACAAGACAACACAATTGTCCATATTTTTTTCTAAAGGTTGTACAATCTTTACAATGAGATTTCTCTCACTGTAAAAGAATATTTGTATAGGTGGCTATATAGAAATATCCCTAACGATATTCCTCTCACACTATAAGAAAGTCTAAGGTGGATATATATAAATATCTAACGAGATTCCTCTCACTCTTTACATCATATAAGGTGGAAATATAGAAACTCTCTTACAAAATTCCTCTCACTCATACAAGGTGGAAATATAGAAATTTACAGAGCCCTTCTCACTCTTATAATTTACAATGATTGGCTTACAAGACTTCTAATAGACTTTAGGATATTTACACATATGCATATTACATTTACAAATATACATATTTACAAATTTTAAATATGGTTTACTTCATGGACTTATTATTCCCATTGTACTAGGAGGAGTCTCGCAACTTCCGACCTCTAACAATGTCTTTGACGCTGATGTTGAATCAGACATTGTATTTGATGTTGAATCCAAGTAACCATTAGACCAAACTATCGGTCTTCCCAGTAACCTGTATAGCCTTTATTTGTGAATACCAAGTACTATTGTCATTTCTCGAGTAGCTTCACTTGAATACACAAGTACTCGTCCATTTTGAAATGTGAGTGCATAGCCTTCATATTCAAATTCCACAACTGAGAGTAGGTTTTCCTTTAATTCTGGAACATACAACATATGTTCCATTCCCATAAATCCTTACAGCTTGAGATGGAATCTTACATATCCATACCCCCTTATTGTTTGTTTCGTATCGGTTCCATATCCCACAAATTAATCTATGTCAGACTCTCAGAAATTCAAAAATATTGATCTCATCCCAGTCATGTGGTGATATGAGCCACTATACATGAACCATTCTTCATTAATGTCTTCATATATCACTTTTGCAAGGCCAACCATCAACAAGTATTATTTCCCAATCTTTTCAGTAAGACTATTGACTTCATTTGGAGTTGTTTCTTGTCTTCTCGAAAGTGTCTTTACATCCTTTATGTTCTTCATTGGACATAAGTGTGGGTAAAGTGTCCAACACTTCTCAATCTAGTGTCCACTCTTACCATAATAAGAGTAGAGTGTATTATTCCACGATCATGTCTTATCATTCCTCCTTTTCCTCTAAGTTGAGAAATGATATGCCTTCTTCTTGGAGGGATTTACTTGCACAGATTGTCTTCTTTGACATTTCTTCACATCATGGTTTCTAGTTCCACGAGAAGTGCATGGATAACTAGATCATTCACTAGTGGGAAAAGTCTTCATTCCTTCTCCTGTAGCATGTACATCTTTCCCTGAAGATTCCTTACACATGTTACTCTTCTTTGAAATGGAAGGTAAGGCCAATTGCATATGTAGGAATTCTTCATCTGAAGTTCTTCTTCATATACCCTTGAGAATTCTCCATATTGATGGGAGAAAGAATAATATGAAGAGTCATCTTTCTCGATCATGTTTTTTGAGGGAGATGGTCTCTCTTGCAGTGGAGACTTCTCATTCTCTACTTGTCCAAATCTATTTATTGATGGGGCCAATATCTGCAATTTTATTTATAATTCATGAAAAATACTCATGTGGAAATATTCATGACATAAGATTCGATATTGCAGCCTTTGCTTCTCTTCCTCAATAGTTTGCAACTACATTCTTAGCTCATAATTCTCCTTATGGATTTGTTAATTGATTTTATTTTGCAATCTCAACTTAACTTTACTCATATTGTTTCCATAATAAGATTTTTCGATATCTTCACCTACTAAACTCTTGGATCTCATCACAACAACATCTTTCAACACACGTGAAACTTCGCTTTGATACCACTTGATCTGAAAATCCTTAGATACCACTTCTTTGTTTACATATATACATGAAACATCTAAATTGATTCATAATTAATTTATTGATCGTATTGGGGTGTTTTGCATAATTATGATGATGTGTTATTTACCCAAAAACACATAAAATTAATATTGTATTTTCTTAATGATGATATGAAACAACAAAAAATAAAAGAACTCAAGTTACATACTTTTGTTTCATCTTTAAGTTCTCTTTAATCTAATGAAAATTTCTTTCTCCATATCAAAATACCAAAATCACATGTAAAATGACTCACATATGTCAATTTAATGTATTCTCTTAAATTCCATTACTGAAAACAAGAAAATAACTTCACCATTGAAATCCTTGTGAAATTCTGAGAAATTTGACTATAAAGTCGACCAATTTCCAAGCTAGCACAAGTTCACCCTCTTCGACACGAAAAATAATTCATTAAATGACAATTAACGGAAAATTGAGACAATACTATTACAAATGACCTCAAATCATGAAATATACCTCAAATTCATGATCCTTGCAAAAACCCGTGAAAATGAGTATAAAGTTGTTGATTAAGGTTCGTTGTCATTGATGTCAACCCTTGGAGAAATTTCGGTAGCACAAAGGTTTAGGTAATGGACCCAAGTTTGTTTGATGTAAAGATGAATCATTATTATCTTTTCATGGATGATAATAAGTACAAATGGATGAACTCCAAAGTGGCCCTCTTATGGTGAAATCCATCACGGGAAGACACTTTGTGGATTGAGTTATCCTAGAAGTATGGTTAGAGAACCCATGCTTAATGGTGGAATGATGATATGAAGGTCAATGAATTTGTCAATGAAACTATCCTAGATGGATATTTCATGTCATGCCATTTCCAATGGTATGTGTAACGTCACATAACTCCTCGTGGTTAGAGAGTTATGGCCATATGAAGTTGGAGAACCCTCGTGAGTCATATAGAATCCCCTAAAAGTCAAAGTGTTTGCAAAAGAAATTATTTGAATAATAAAGTAAATGGAGAACTCCCTGAAATAAGGAAATAATGCTACATGAAAGTATAAATAAGAGGCAAGGGTCTCTCATTAAATCACACTTGAACACATTGAATATCTTTTGTTGTGTGAGGCTTATTGCAAGTACTCATTGATACATATAAAGTTGCGAAAGTCTGAGGTAGTACGAAGGGTTGACGATGAAATTCTCGAAATTACAGTGAATACTTAAAAACCCTATTTTCTGAGGTGTACGCGAGCTGACAGTGTATAGGGTGCGTACATACTAAGGCATATGTGGGATGATAGTGTATTAGGGTACGTACGTACGCAGGTTGGCAGTGTATTAGGGTGCGTACATGTTGATAAAGCCATGGAAACTTGAAAAGATGAATATGAAGAGGTTCTAGATTCTGAGATCAAGCTCCGAGGAAGGTCTATAGTTCTCAGATACATCAGATCTATCAAAAGTTATGTCTTATTTCTATGAATAGTTGGATTTTGATGTATGCATGAGAAATGGTTATGGATATTTGAGGATTCTCCCTAGAGAGACTAGTGGCTACATGGGAACTTCTGCACAAGTCATATCTATAGAAATACAATGTTGGTATATTTATCATCGATACTTCTTGTTGAGGCACATCTTGTATTTCTTGGCATATGGATAAGGGTTTTTGTGGTACATGTTTGAGAGATTGTATTTTTGAAGTGGTTGATGTATTGAGAGGTTGAATATCAGAAAGGGTTTGATGACTAGATCATGTGAGGGGTATTATACTTGTTCATGATTACACACACCTATATGGCACATGACTAGAGAGATATATATATGCCTTGGGTAAAGGTTATGTATGAGGATGCATGCACAGGGTACAGTTACAGTCTGGATATAGTGATAGGTTGCAGATCTATGTGAAAGAAGTTGCAGAAGGTCAGAAGTTTTAAGAAGAAAGAAAAACCTAGTTTTCAGAAGGCATACACAGGCTGCATAAGACTTTGGTCGCGTACATACACATGTTGCATAACAAATAAAGCGCATACATATGCATGTTGCAACACTATAGGTCATGTACCTATTGTATTTTTGTTCATACATGTTTAGTACATGTATAGATTGATTACAGGGTGGTTAGATGAGGTAAGGATAGGTGGTTGTAGCCACCTTCTAGTTGTAGCCGAAAAACATAGGGGGGGTGTAGCCTCGTTCTGGTTGTAGCCAGAGAATTGGGGAGTTGGAGATTCCCTTAGGTTGTAGCCTGAGAAACTAGGGGGTTGGAGCCTCCTTCCAGTTGTTGTTGGAAAACAAAGGAAGTTGGTACTTGCAATGAATTTAATTCTTCAAGACATATAAGAAAAAGCATTTCGTGGTTTTCTCCCTCTTTGGGTTTCCACGTAAAACATTGGTGTATTGTGTATGTGTATGATTGTTCATTGCTTATTTACTCTACAGTTATTGGATGATAATGCTACATTGATATTTCACTTGGATTATATGGTTAAAAAGGATTAAATTTATCTATTACTGATTCACCCCCCCTCTCATTAATCCAACAAAATTTTCCTATGTTTCGTCAATATACATCATGGCATGCTTTATGAGACAAAACAAAACTTAGTGTGTACTTAAATGCATCCGTAGAATCTCGAAATCCATGAACCTCTGGATTTTTTCATTATCGGGATGTGTGTAGGAGTGTTGGGATCTATTCCCATTAAATAGGCCTGGTCCTCCAACTCCCCATCTAAAACTAATGCAACTTAATTTCCAAAAATAATGGAATCCCATAACATCCGGGTTTGTTGGTCTAGTGGTTAAGGCGTTGGATATATTATAGGAGGTTGAGGGTTCTATTCCCCATTATCCTCTATATTGGAATATCCATTGGTTATATGTTTTATATATAATATATAGCTTTTATAACTATATACTATATATATAGTATATAGGTAGCATATAAAACTCTCGCGCGAATTTCTTAGGTAGGGTTTAAACCATGTGTTATATGATATGTGCATTGGCATAAATTTAATCCATCGCGCGATGTAGTGTGGTCACATGGTATAATATACAGACCAGGGGATAGGGTTGAGGGAGTAGGCCCTTGGCCCTTCCTCCCCCCAACTGAGCCACATTTAAACTTTAACTATAATATATGACATACATTCATTAAGAAACAATATCTGGTGAGTTGGTATGGAGGACTTTGTTGGTTCTTTAGAAGTTTATGGAGGTTGCGGGTTCGACCCCCATAAACTCCATAAATTTTACACAACTATGATAATATTGTCCAATGGGAGATCTCCACATGGCAACCCCTCATTGGCTCATTCATGCTAGTTGTCGGTGTATGACTAGACCACTTGGAGGTACGACTACCCAGTCAGTTGCTAATGAACCTTGCTGCATCACCTGTTGTATGACCATGTGCCATGTGTCACCCTTGCAGTGGTGGCACATTTCACCTCTTTTTCCCTTTGAACTTTGAATTTTGTTTTTTTTACTCGAACTATGATAGCTCATAACTTTTTCATACAAACTCCTTTTGACTTATCGTGTGCACTGTTGGAAAGATGAGGATGAGCTCTACTCAATGATGTCTTTTTCGAGACAATTTGAGATGGTCACTTTTGTATCATTTATGGATCCCCCAAAACCTTTGTGAGTGTTTGAGATCCTCCTGGACCTTTCTTAGTATTCCTTATATCCTCCTGGATTAGTCTCCTTCACTTGCTTATAGGTATTTAGATACCCCTAGTTCCCTGTCAGTGGTGTGTAATGTATTGCCCTCAAAATATTATCATTGAGTTTGGAATCAAGGAAAAGATAGATCTTATCTTTGTAGTATATGATGTGATCCACTACTTTGTACTAGTCATTCTGAATAATACCCTCCATCATCTCACATGCGAAGGTATTCTTGGAGTATTCCACCAAAATAATAGACTTCATCTCTGTTGATATATGTGTCATGGAGAAGGTTGAAGCTCTCTTGGATAAGGTTTGAACAACTATTTTCTTAATCCACTTTACATACTCAATGTAAAAATATTTTTCCTGCACCTTACTCACCCATTTTTTCTACCTCTCATTTAGGTCATGTTACTCCAAGAAATATGTCAAGTTGTTGTGGTCAGTCCTAAGCATAAAGAATCCTCCTATTAGGTATTGTATGAAATTGGTCAATACATGCATGATGGCCAACATATTCTTATCATAGATCAGATAGACTTCTTTGTCTCACTTATATTTCTTCTCTCGAAATATATCAGGTGTCAATTCTACATCAATACTGCTCCTATCCCCTCACCGGATGCGTCACACTCCAAGACAAAAGGATGCATGAAATATGGGAGTGTTAATATTGGGAAAGTTCTCATCACCCTATTCATTCTATCAAATGTTACATGTTCATCCTTTGACCATCAAAACTCCCCCTTCTTTGTGAGGTCTATTAATGGTGTAGCCAATTGCAAAAATAATTTCATGAAGTTCTTATAATAGTTGTATATACCGAAGAATTATCGCAAATATGTGAGTGATATGGTATTCGGTTGATATAATATTATCTAGATCTTCTCTTGATGCACCTTTACTCCCTAAACACCAATCATGTTCCCCAGATAGAGGATGTTTGTTAACCCAAACTTGTCCTTTTCCTCCTTGGAAAAAAGCGACTGCGCCTCCATAATGGTGAGAATATCATCCACATGCTTCAAATGTTCCTCCCATGTCCAGTTATAGATCAAAATATCATCAAAGAACATCGATAATAATTTCCTCAATTATTTTTTGAAGATATGTTTCATGCATTACTGAAAGGTAGATGGTGCATTAGTCAACCCGAAGGGAATGTCTAGAAAATCATATCGTCCCATCTCCAACAAATCCTTTATGGCCTTCTCTATTTCATCATTGAACCTCTTTGAATTATTGTAGGGTTTGGTGATTATCGGCTTCGACCCCTCTTCTATCTTAATGACATGCACAAATCCTCTGGCAGGCAATCTCCTTGCTGGAAATGGTTCAAACACTCTTTCATGCTTTCCAAGAAATTCTTGTATATCCACATGGTAATGTTTGTGATCCTACAATGGCTTCTCCATGGTGATCAAGAACTCTGCTATGCAATACACATCCCCATGTATAAAAATATCCTCCATGCATTGGTTAGACACAACCCTGGGGGAACTTGTCGACATACCTCTTAGGATGACTCACTATCCACCCTTGTCCTGGAAATCCATCCTTGTGTCCTGATAATTCATCTGGATATCTCCCAATGAGTACAAAAACTGAACTCCTAGCACCACATGAGTATCTACTAAATCTATGACATAAAAGTCATTGATCAATGTATAGTTTCCCAATGTTACTTACAATCCCATGATCCTATGATTGCATTCCATGTTGTACCCATATTCTACTACCACATTGAATCCCTCGAAGTCCTCTACATGGATTTGTCCCCTAGTGAAAAGTGCAGCATTAATTAACTTATGGGTGGCCCCACCATCAATCAATGTTGTAACCCTATGCCCCTAAAAAATTCCTTTGATCTTGAAGGTGTAATATTTAGTAACTCCGAAAAGTGTGGAAATGGTCACTCCCTTGGTGTTATCCTGCAATGGAGCCTTCTCTATTGCATGTTATGGGTCACCATTGTCCTGTTCATTTCCCTCATCTTCATTTTCATCCTCCTCTTTGGAAAATACCTCAATATAATGGACTTTACCTTTGTCCATAAATTGATGGCTCAGTTCCCACAACTCCTTGCAACTGTAGCAAATATTCTTCCAACTTATTTTTCTTTTTGTTTCTCATCAAACATGTCCTTTGTTGTCCATGTCTTCTAGGGAGGTTTTGGAACATGACCCTTCTGTGGGATAAATGTTTTTGTCAATGTCTTCTTGGGGACTGTGTATGCCATATCCTAGGTCTTCATGATAGCTTCTTGTAGTGTGTTTGGCCTTAAATCATTCACCCCAACTCTTAAGGGTTCAACCAAGCCCTCCATGAATAGAATCACAAGTCTTTATTGAGAAACATCAGTCACCATGATTTCCATCCACTTGAACTCTGTGACAGAGGCCTCTTGTGTACCTATCTACCTCATCTATGCCACCTCCCTGAAGTGGATCTCAAGGTCCTACCTATCGAACATGTCCATAATCCTTTGGTTGAAATCCGCATATGATATGATGTTGGAATCTCCCAATGTTAATATCCCATGGTACCACCACTCATGATCCTCTCCATCCAAGTGTAGAGTGGAAAAATTGATTTCCTCTGCCTCTGTCATCGGGTTAATATGGAAATAAGTGTCCATCTTATGTACTCATGCTCATGATGTGCATCTGTCAGATCCATAAAAATACGAGATGGTCATCTTTCCCAATTTATGCATAAGGTCAGAATTCTTCTAATTCTATCCCATCCTAGGCCTATTCCTCATCTTGAGCTTACAATAGTCATTGTAATATAGGGTTGCATAGGCTCCTTATTTTAGCAAATGATATTTCCTAAAGTAGGAGTTGATCTCATCAGTCAGACCTTGTTGTTCCTATGTCCCTGGAGTTGATCCAATCGGCCACTACAACTCCCGATCGGAGACATCCTCGCGGGACAAAAGTGATATCTTCTAGAGGGACTCATGGGATGCCTTATACTCCACCCACGGGGATGCGTTAAAACAAAGTTTCTTCGAAACCCTCCTGATACTTGCAAAGTATGGGCTCTTCCTCTTCCAGAAATATCTACAAACTTCTTGCGCACTTTATTATACCTTCACCTGAATAAAAAATTCTCAAATGAAGCTCCAATGGAAGTCCTAGGTGGACTCTCCTCTTGTTTGGATAGGGTGGATTTTCCACCACTGAAACTAAATTGCAGTACTGTAAGGGTTTTTCTAAACCCCAACAAAACAATGGGTCCAAGAGAACCAATCAAGAGTTTAATAAAATCATAATTCCAAATAGAAGGGTTACCCCTCTATTTATCCTTCCTCCGGGCCTTCTAGATATTTCCCCTTTTTTACCAAATCAAACCCTAACTTTATCTTCCCTCCAATTTCATTTAAATATAATTATTTATTTTTATTTAATGTCACTTTACGATTTTTCCTTGTTTTAACCTAGTGACACCAAATAAACCTCCTTGACTCCCTTATCCTTTCTAACTATAGCCTACGAGAGTCGTATAGGCTATTAAGTCATCCTTCGTCATGATCAATTGGAAGGGGACATTACATTATTCATGTAGCATTGCATAGAATACATTTAGAGTAATATAGGTTGAAATTTCACTCTTAACGGACAAAATTTCATAAATACATCATAAGAAAGGTCGACTAGGAGGACAGACTCCAAATTAAGGGCTTGAAAGGTAAGTAACTTACAATTGACATATATTTTTATCAGAAGATTTGTTTTTGGTGATTCAAAATTTGTAATAAAGAGGAAAAAGAGGAGAATTATTATTTTCCCACATGTCTCCAAAGACTCCTCCAAAATTTAATTGACCAACTAAACTTCCAAAGAGATCAACCCTGACTCGAGATGAAATTGAAGAGATTTATCATTGGATGGAAAAGAGGATAACTGGAAATAGGGAAAAAAAGGGACATAAGATAGATGAAACTATGAAAAGAAATATGGTTGTAATGGAAAATAAGATGGATAACATGATGAGTGAAAATAGTGAACACATGGAAAATAAGATGGATGACATGAAAATAAGATGGATGAAAATAAAGAAGAAATACAAAAAATCCATGAAGGAATTGAAAAATTCATTGTCTTCCATGATATTTCATGCTTTAGATGAAAGAATATCTAAAGGAGATACCCAAATGTAAGGAATTTGAGAAAATCATGGTAGTATTCTGGTTGAGCAAACTGTCGATAATAAGCACTTTTCTAGTGGATTTAACTCTAATAGTGGGGTTAATTACAATGGGGGTCATAAATTCAACTTTCCCTTGATTGAATTACATAAGTTTGATGGAACATACGTATTTAAATGGGTGCACCATATAGATAAATATTTTGAAATGCATAATATTATGGATGATAAGAAAATGATTCACATATAAACCTTGAACTTTGATATCAAACCATATCAATGGCATCAATGTGTTGGATGTTGGGTTGTTATGTTCTTTGCAATGAAACTTGAGTTGAGGTGGATCGACTGCGAGTGAAAGTCAAATATCCAGGAGGATCGACTAGGAAAATTCAAATTCAAAGTAATCGACAGAAATTCGAAGAGGTCAACTGACAAGAGATTGACAAGCGGTCGTGTGGAAACCAAGTGAAGACCGAATGAAGATCGACTAGTAGTCAACTGGTAATTTGACCAGAAGTATACTGTAACAAAATCCTGATATTTGTGGGATTTGTAGCCAATGATCTCTGTGGATATCTTATTGTTTTTGTGCACCTTTCTCTAGGGTTTTTCCTACTATAAATCCTATAAATAAGGCATGTTGTAATACTATAATAGATAATCATAGGATCAATCTTTAAATCAATGTGATAGAGGTTACTAGTCATGTATATGTAAGCAGAATTGGCTACATGGTTTTTCTTGTGTAAAGAAAGAATCTATGATGTTGATTGTGTGTTAGGTATAAAACAAAGACATGGAACCTTTTGTTCAGAATGAATAAGACAACAAGAGAGAAAGATGCTCAAATAATGTTGGTTTTCCCATTTGGGTTTCCATGGTAAAATCTTTGTGTACCGTGAATTTGATTTTTCATTTGATTTATAGCTTAAATATTTCTTCCTCTCTTATTTTAGGTTTAGCATGGAAGTATAACTTCCTAACATGTGGTATCAGAGCTTGGTTTAACAACCTTGGATCTGAGCTAAACCCTAGGTAAAGTAATAGGTGCAAGTTAGATATCTTTAAATTTGTACTTAAATAATGGAAAGTAGTTCGAGAATAGAGATAAAAAAAATTCAATGGCTAGAATTTTGGGCTTTGGAAGATTAAAATTGAATATCTCCTTGTAGATCGAGAACAATGGGAAGCAATCTATCCAAGTACCATTCATATAGGTATATCAAGGGAAGAATGGGAGAAACTCAAGAGAAGAGAAAGGAATATGATTCGATTGTATATCACATATTTGGCGTTGTTGAATGTCTCAGGTGAAGACTCGAACAAGAAACTGTGGGACAAGTTGGGAAGCTTGTACCAATCAAAACCCCTGGTAAATAAGTTTTTCCTTAGAAATAAATTGTATCTTCTGAGGATGAGTGAGGTGTTATTATTTTAGAAGTTAAAATTATCTTCTTTAACATTTAACAATTGCATGTAATAGGATCATTGAAAGATAAAAAATCACAGAACATGAGATATATCCTGGGAAACCCTCATGGGGGAGAAAACCTAGTAACCAATTCTTCAGTATAGATTCCTTCAACCAGTACAATGTTGCATTATATATCTCCCCAAATAGACCAAGACCAAGATACCAAAGACCAAGAAACCAATACTTCATGTTCTATACTTTCTTTGCTATGGTTAAAATACACAAGAGAAGGTGAGTTGTGTGTATACAAATGAGAGGAACTCGACCTTTATTTATACATATAACTTGACTCCCAAAAATATGCAACCATAAGAGGGCTTGATTTAATTTTACAATAAGGATAACACTAAAATAATGAGTTATTTTGAGCCGATTTATACAATAATATTACAATAACCTTCTCGAGGTTTTACCAATACAAATACAAAAGAATATATTTCATAGTTACATCAAAATATCAACACTCCCTCTTAACTAGGAATATATTTTTTGATGCCACACGAGTGCATGACCATTGAATGTTGAACATATGAATCTATGCATCATCAAATATCCATAGTACAACACGACTTCACATTCAATGCATCCAAGGCTTGTGGTTAGCTCTAAAATAGCTTCAACATGTCACCTTGACATCCACTACCCCACAATGCACCTATACATCATCATGTGCATCCCTGTGACTTCACAGCCAATGCATCCAATGCATGTGGGTAGATCTCAAATAGCTACAACATGTCCCTAGGACATCCACTACCCCACAATGCATGTGTACCTCGTCACTCCCTCTAAAAAGGGACCATGCCAAACTTAGCCCTCAAGTGCTCGAACTTCATCCTCAATAGTGGCTTTGTCAACACGTCTGCAACCTGCTCCTCAGTAGTCACGTACTAGAGTCTCATTACTCCCCTTTGCACCATATCCCTGATATAGTGATATTTGATCTTGATATTCTTCGACTTTTCATGGAACACCAGATTGTCTCACAACTTCATGGAACTCTGCTTGTCACACCAAATGTAGTCTACCTCCATTTTGAGACCAAATAACCCATACAACAGCTTTCGAAGCCACACTAGTTCTCTACATTTTGAAAATGCTTCCACATATTTATCCTCAGCTGTACTGAGTGCTACACATGACTTCTTCCTACTGCTCCAAGAAACCATACTGGAGCCTAGAATGAAGAGATATGTCGAAGTATTCTTCCGACCAGGAATATTTTCGGCCCAATATTAATCTGAATATCCATATAACCTGAAATCATGATCTGTCACATACCTAAGACCATAATCCAGTGTACCCTTAAGGTACATCATTACATGTTTTGTTGTGACCAAATGAACCTGCCTGGGTTGATCCATATACTAACTCAGGGTGTTCACAACAAAACATATATCTGGTCTCATGTTCATCAAGTACGTTAACGAACCCACCATTTTCTTGTAAAAAGTAACATCCACAATCTTTGAAGCCGTATCCTACAACAACTTCAGATTTGATACCATGGGTGTAGCAATTTCATTGCAATCCAACATCTTGAACCTCTTCAATATTTCCACTGCATACTTCCCTTGATTCGGAAAGATCTCATCATGTCTCTGCTATACCTCAAGACCAAAAATGTAATGCATCATCCCGATATATTTCATCTCAAACTTAGCAGCTAGTTTTATTTTACAATTTGAGATGATATTTTCCACACCTTTTAGAAGTAGGTCATCCACATACAACAATAGTATTACCGAACCATCATCCACAACCTTAAAGTAAAGGTTAGGATCTGCACTACTCTTTGTAAATCCTAAGCTTGTCAGAAAACTATCAATCCTGCCATACCATGCTCTGGGTGCCTACTTTAATCCATATAAATCCCTCTTCAATATGCACACATGCATCTCCCTGTCATGTACCTCAAACCCTTGTGGCTTATCCACATATAATTCCTCTTTTATTTCACCATTCAAGAAGGTTTTCTTCACATCCATATGATGCACCTTCCATTTCATTACTGCGGCCAATGAGATATAGTCCTGATCGAGGTATATATCGCCATGGGAGAAAAATTTTAAAATAAAAATAAAAAAACTCATGCTGACTTAAAATTCCAGTTTTTAAGAATTTAAGGAAGGGCCCAACAAAAAGGAACCCAAGTAAAGTTGCAATTTCCTTGGAGGGAATTAAGGATGTTTCAAACTTAAATTAACCATGTACAAGGACTTCAAGGGCTAGCTTAAAAATTCAAATACTAAATAGAGATCAAATTGTACTCCTTAGTATTCACAGACTTTAAATTCTTTGCACCTACTTAATAAGGAACCAAGGAAAAATCTATCAAAAAGCTACATTAGAGTCAAGACACTCCCTTTATTGAGTGTTAAAAAGTGGATTACATGTCGAGCCTTGGGTTTAAGACTTTATAAGCCAATTGACATAACCATAGGTAAGGGAAAGAATTGAGTCCATCCCACAAGTAGATATGTTATACATTTTACTCAGCTAAGTTTTGGAAGGGGAGGATCTTTACGCTTGACTTCCAGCTATCGCAATATTTAGTCAACAAGGTTTAAATTTATAAAATAATGATAAGCAATTTAGAAACCATTATAACCGTTGTCATTAATTAAGGAATGGCAAGTGCCATTAAATCGTTGGCAGTCATTTAAGAAGGTGTAGGTGTCAATGAATTTGTTGGAAGGAACAACACAATTGTTGGACGAAGAGAATTGCTCCAGGGAATTCGCCATAGGGATGGCGCATTTAATCGTTGGAGAAAACAATGTTGGGAGAACAGTAGCTGCAAGAAATTTTTTGAAATAAAATCACTAAGGTAAAACTCACAGGTGAAGGATAGTTGCTAGCTGCAAAAAATCGCTGGAAGGATTCTCTATGGTAAGGGCTCATTCAATTGCTTAAAAAAAACATAAAATGTTGGAGGGAACAAAACTATGGAAGTCAAGGATCAATGGAAAGGACCATTGAAATTCACTGACAGTCAAATTAGGAAATTAATGATGAAGGGAAAGGAATTTAAAGATTGTGCAAAGATGAAATAAATTTTTGGTAGTCATTAATTGATTTATTCATTGAAGGGATAATCAGTTAAGGATTGCGCAGAGCTACAATCTTCGCCAAGGAAAAAGGGGATGCCCAGAAATTAAGGAAGAAATACTTGGAAATAATGAAGCACTTGATAGTTATGTAGATGAACTCTACATCTCAGTTAATGTAGATCCTATTTTCTCAGTGTTTGTTGTAACTGCCTAAGTAGAACTAGTTCCTGTATAATGATGTAATCAGTCCTCATTCAATAGAGATTGTGAATGTAGCCTCACTAGTGTTGGTTTCTCTTAATTCTAAGTTGGTATCATATCACCGTTGGAGATCCAAGAGATCCATCTCTGTGAGCCGAGATCCAAAGTACAAGATCTCAAATTAATTTGAGAAAAATCACCAGTGCCTCCTATATAGTGTTAGAGGAGCCTCGACGCCCTCACACTTATGAAATAGAAAAAATCAGATCCCTCGTGTTCCCTTTGTATGATTCTAAGAGTGATTTGGCACTAGGGCTCCCCCCTCATCTCTTCAAGAGCGCCGCCAGTACCCCCCTTTCAATAACACAGGAGCGTTAACGCTTTCCTTCATGTGTTTGAGGAGCGTCGACCAGTTTTCATGTTGAAAAGCGTGAGTTTTTGTTTTCTATGTCAGGTTGGAGCATACTCAGATCTAGTGCACTCACATCTCGTTGAGACTGCCGAAAACCCCTTCTCCTGCTCGTTGAATAAATTTGTGGTTGTCTATTCAGTGTAGAAGAGGCGTGATACCATAGCTGGTGATTTTTATTGTCATTTTTTGTCAAGGGGAGTTGCCACATAGAGTCTCATTCGCGAACAGAGTAGACCGTTAGAATAGCTCGTGGTCGCCTTGATGGATCCGTTGTGGTATCCCAAGGATCTGATTCGACAATTGAAGAACCTATTGCTGGATTAAAATTATGAAAAGTTGGCTCTTGTACATCAATTTGTGAATTTGTCTTTGCTTCATTTGTTGGTGCGACCATATACACATCAAATCATGAAGGTTTTTCACCTTTTCACCTTTTTGTGGAAAACTCAAGTCGAAGGTGCCTTTACGCTGAGAATATCGTTGTGGGTTACCCATTTGGGTTGATACGTGATGTGCAAGAGGAGGAGTCCAGTTGAGGGTTTCTCAAGGAACCAAGAGCCAAATCAACTTGCAAAGACGGCGAATCCGTTGGCAGAGACCTACCTCAATGAAGCCAACAAATTAGATGGCTCGAATTTCATTAATTAGAAATTCAAGATGCAGACCCTGATGGAGGGCTATGGTGTCTGGACGATTGTGAAGGGAACTGAAGGGAAACCAGATGTGGTTGCAGGTGCGACAGCACGAAAATAAGGCCAAGGTACTGTTGCATATGTCTGTTAAAGATAGAATAATTCCACATATTAGAGAAGCTAACACTTCTGTTGAAACATGGACAATGCTTAAATCTTTATATGAAACTAGAAACACAAATCGTATTTTGTTCCTGAAAACTAAATTTCTAGGCATTAAGATGGATGGAAATGAATCTGTTAGTTCATTTTTGGGTCGAATTAAAGAGTTGAAAGACAAGCTAGGAAACATAGGGGAAACAGTTTCCAACACTGATCTTGTCACTATTACCTTAAATGGTATGCTAGAATATTATCATATGTTCATAACAAGTCTCGCAGCCAGAAAAAAGCATTCTACTTTTGAAGAATTGACAGGAATTTTGTTGCAAGAGGAAGAGAGGCACGGGAATCTGAAGCCTCGGAATACAGATTTTGCACTGTGGTCAAATAAGAGATCCTCAAGAGGGAGATCAGGAGAAAGAGGTAGAGGAGGTCATTCATCACAGAGAAGATAATTCCCAAGGCCGAATCAAGGTATTCTCTCTAATAGGGATGAGACAAAGAGTTGTTTTTATTGTGGTCGACTTGGACATATTATTAGAGACTGTCATAAGAAGAAGAGTGATGAGGCTAGGAATAAACATAGAAAACACTCAGGTCATTATGCAAAAGAATATTCAAATCATGATCTCAGATTGTTTATTGCTAGTGATGATATTGATGAACCCTAGAATTTTGGTTCACGGGATCTTAGACTGTTTGTGTCCAATGTTACTTTATCTGCTGAAACAGATGATAGTGATGCCTCGTTTGTGGATTCCGGAGCATCAGTACATATGACATGTAATAATATGTGGTACACTAATTTTAAAGAAACACAGAATGGAACCACCATATATCTTGGAGATGATCACACTCATTAGATCAAGGGATATAGAGAGATTCTAGTAACATTGGCAAAAGGTACTATTCGTCACATTTGCAATGTTGTTTATGTACCAGTGATAAAAAAAACTTTGATTTTTGTGTCCACCATTACAGATCAAAACTTGAAGGTTGAATTATTCAAGAATTATTGCATAGTGAAGGATATGTTGGACCAATTAAAAACTGTTGCAACAGGAGTCAGAGCACTAGGCCTATACAAACTTGATGTTACCAGCAAAGCACATCATGCACTAACTTATACAACTATGCCAACAGAGAGTCTTTGGCATCAAATGTATGGCCACATCAATCATCCTGATTTATTGTTATTACAAAAACAGAATATGGTTGAAGGACTTCCCATATTAAAGAATGAGAATGTTGCTTGTGATGGATGTGAATTAGGAAGGATGCACAGAGATGAATTCCCCTCTAATCCTGATAGGAAAAAGAGAGATGTGTTAGATATTTTGCATACCGATGTTTGTGGGCCTATGCAGACTAGGTCTTTAGGAGGTGCATTTTAATTTCTGCTATTTATTGATGATTGCACGAAATACACATGGGTTTATTTCCTTAGAAGAAAAAGTGATATTTTCGAGTACTTTAAGGAATTCAGAACCATGGTGGAAAAGCAGATAGGAAAATCCATCAAAATCCTCCATTCAGATCAAGGGGGAGAGTATAAATCAGGGAACTTCATCAAATATTGCAAAGATCATGGAATAGTACAGTTGTTTACGATACCCCACACTCCACAGTAGAATGGAGTGGCTAAAAGGAAGAATAGAACTCTGGTAGAGTGTGTATGCATTATGATGAAAGGTAAGAATCTCTCGAACGCATTTTGGGCTAAAGCCATAAATACTACAGTTTATTTAAAGAACAGAAGTCCAACAAGGTGTCTTGATAATATTACTCATTTCGAAGCCTTGTATGGTTCTAGACCTGCACTTCATAATTTAAAAGTATTTGGGTGTAAGGATTTTGCACATATTCCAAAGGAGAATAGGAAGAAATTGGAAGCTAAAACCATTAAATGTATTTTCATAGGGTATTGTTCTGAATTCAAATCATACAAACTGTTTGATCCTTCTACTCAGAAGGTATTTGCGAGTAGAGGTGTATTTTTCCATGAGAAGGAAGTAGAAAATTATGACATCAACAGTCATGAGGAATGGCATAGACTTCTTGATGAAGGAGTTAAAGAAGAGCAACAACAGCAGCAATCATCACAACAACAGCCACAACCGTAGCGACAACAGCAGCAACAGCAACAAGAAGGACTCAGTGACAGTGATATGAACACTTCAAGAAGTCAAAGTTCACCTCGTGGTGAAAACATATCTTCAGAAATTGGGGAGGAAGATAATCAATTGAGAATATATTCACGACAAGTTAGGCTCCCTAAGCGGTATAGAGACTATGCCCTAATGAGTAGCATTTCAAATTTCATAGAACCCATGAGTTTTAATGAAGCTAATAAACATGATGAATGAAAAAATGCAATGGAAGAAGAATATGAATCTATAATGAAAAATAAAACTTGGGAATTGACTGAATTGCCTAAACATAAAAAACCCATTGGATGCAAATGGATATACAAACCCAATTTTAAATCAGATGGTAGTATAGAAAAATATAAGTCTATATTGGTTGCAAAGGGGTATTCACAAACATAAGGTATTGATTATGCTAAAACTTTTGCACCAGTGGCTAAATTGAATACTATCAGATTATTAATTGGTTTAGCTTCAAAGTACCATTGGAAGCTACACCAATTGGATGTTAAATATGCATTTTTGAATGGTGAGTTAAAGGAGGAGGTTTACCTTACTCAACCTGAAGGGTTTTTGGAACAAGGGAAAAAACACTTAGTGTGTATGTTAAAGAAAGCATTGTATGGATTAAAACAAGCACCTAGGTCATGGTATGAGAAGATAGACTCTTTCTTTCTTCAACGGGGTTTTATGAGGAGAAAGAGTGATCCAAATATGTATACCAAATTTGATGAGCATGGGTATATAGTATTGATTTCCTTATATGTTGATGATTTAATAATTACAGGAAATGTAGGGAAATTAATTGATGAAATCAAGGAGCAGTTGTCACAAGTTTTTGAAATGAAAGATCTTGGTGAGTTACACTATTGCCTAGGTCTTGAAGTTTGGAGAAATGCAGGCCAAACTTTTGTTTGTCAGAGTAAGTATGTCATAGAAGTACTTAAGAGATTTTAAATGGATCAGTGTAAATATTCTATTGCTCCCATGCAGTAGAATGTGAAACTTTATAGTGATGATGGTTCGAAGGAGGTGAACGGCACTATGTATAGACAGATGGTGGGTATTTTGAATTATCTCACCACAACTAGACCTGATATTGCATATTTTGTGAGTGTGTTAAGTCAGTTCATGGAGAAACCTCTAGAAATCCATTGGAATGCGGCAAAGGAAGTACTCAGGTATCTAAAAGGAACACTTGATTAGGGTATTAAATATACTGATGCATCTAATGTTGTGTTGACATGTTATACATATTTTGATTGGGCTGGAAATCCGGATGATCGAATATCAACCACTAGATATGTGTTTGGCATTGGATCCAGGGTTGTTTCATGGAGCATTAAAAAGCAGCCTAATGTATCTTTGTCTTCTACTGAAGCAGAATATAAAGCCTTGTGTGCAACAACTTGTGAAGTTGTTTGGTTCAGAAGACTTTTTCAAGATGTTGGAGAAGAACAAAAGGAACCTACAATGATCAAATGTGATCATCAAAGTTCAATCAAGCTGGTGAATAATCCGATTTATCATGCAAGGACAAAGCATGTTGATGCTCAGTTTCATTTTGTTAGAGAAAAGTTGTAGTCCAATGAGATAGCTCTTATGTATTGTAATACTTGTGAAAATGTTGTTGATATTTTCACTAAGCCTCTTGGAAATATTAAGTTTGAGTTGTTTAGGGAGATGTTAGGTGTAGAAGTCAATCCATTCTACATATCAGTTAATGTAGATCTTATTTTCTCAGTGTTTGTTGTAACCACCTAAATAGAACCAATTCCTATATAATGATGTAATCAGTCCTCATTCAATAGAAATTGTGAGCGTATCCTCACCAGTATTGGTTTCTCTTAATTCTAAGTGAAAGAAATTCGGGTCAACAGAAACCCAACTAAATTTGGAAAAAACATCCCAACAGGCTGGGATTTTCACTTTATCCCACTGTTATTACCCAAGTCGGATTTCCACTCCAAGCCCATCCATAGTCATAACTAGCCACCCAAGCCAAGCGCTTCAGCGCACAAGTCCCCAGCACAAGTGTTAAGTGCGCTAAGGAAGTCACCAAGATCACAATATGCTCCACGCGTCAGGGAAAAAGGTAACGAACCTCGACAGTCCTCACCCGTCGACCACAAGGGAAGTACCCAGATAGCGCACAGGTAACGATTTTAATCGATGGTAAATACCCATTCTAAGGCGGGGTCTTCAAATAATCTAGATCTGTATCAAGAATCATGTGGTAATCCTTTAAGCATGGTTTCGTTCAGGCAGAGAATTTTAATGCTCGGGTAAGACAGCGGATTTAACATTTGAGGAGAGGCAAAGAGTAACGTGCGACAACATCAAATTCATGTTCAATTACAAGAGGAATTCATCAGGATAAAAGGGGGCAGAATTAATTTAAAAGTAACGCCTCCCTTTGACTCATTTTTACGGAACCAAGAGTAGATTTTCGTTTTTCTTAATGCGCAAGGATTGATGTGCCTTTTACAAGTTTAGGCGCCACCAAGTTTTTTCCAAGATCAATAGCTCAGTCCCACCCAAAATACAAGATATACGAAACTTCAACTAAATTCACATTGAATCTGATGATCTACGAATGCGTTGACAGTTGGTTGATTAATATCCTAATATTTAAATTATGAAGCAATCCAATGGCGACGAACCAGGAGAAGTCGTGTCTAGGATGAATATATACCAGTGATTTTAAAACAATTTCAAGGGTTGTATAAAGAAAACAACGAATAAACATTCCATATAATTAGTTGAATTTAAATAGTAGCAATACTAGAAAAATCACCCCTTCATATTACAATCCATAAATGAAATTCGCACATTAGTTATCAAAATTCTATTACAGTCACGGAGATTCAAACAAACATATATATACAACTAAATCCGATCAAGTACAATATTTAATATAGAATACTGTAATCGACGAAGTTGGATTGGAGGTGTTCTTCGACGATGGTGCTCCTTCTGGCCTCTCGCTTGCTAAACTTTGAGATTTCACCGATACCTCCTATCCAACGCTAGGGGTACTCTTCTTCCTCCTTATCCCCTGAGCCGCAAAGGGACCATGCACACACAACCAGAAAAATACTCTAGCTCCGAGCTTTCCTTGCAAGGTAGAGCCACCACTCTCTCTCAAGATGGGTATCCCAACTCTCACAAGTAAAACTAGTCAAAAATTATGCAGCATAACTTTACCCATAACCAGTGTCATCCCTTTCCCCTCTTTACCATTTGTTTTATAGGAGTTTCCTTAATGACAGCTCCCCCTTGCACAATTAATTCACTTTTTAGTTATATAAATTAGAATTATTTCCCCATTACACTTGTCACCCTTTCCCCAAGTTGCACAAGTAAATCCACATTATATTTTAATTAAAGAAAATTTCTCTCACCCTTCCTAAAAGCACTCCTTAATCACTCCTAGTTGTCTCTTTATTCCCCTTATTTCTAATTAAGGACTAACACCTTACTAAATATGAGTTGAATTAAAATATGAGTCATCTTCTAGTTAGACTAGTGTTAACTAGACTCTAGATACCTTTATATGTGTACACATTCTTTCATCTTTATTTATTTCTCATTTTAGAACTCCCTTTAATATTTTCTTGCACACATGTACCTTATCAAATCTTTAGATATATTTCACTTTTTATTAATTCTTTTCATTCTATTTTTATTTAATTTAATTTAGTTTTAGTGTTCTTACCAAGACGTAGGCTTAAACTTAATTTTTTAATAGGCCTAGACTTTCATTTGGGGATGTAAAATTGATAATTTCAATCCTTAATTAATTAATTAAATCCGACAATGTTTAAATATTTTACAAGGTTTAATTATTCTCTCATGTTTTTCTAGGCCACCTAGATTCATTGACTCAAGCGTTACTTTCGCGACATGCCCTTCAAGATGCACTCTGTGCTCCAAGGGTGACACTCACATTTTTGTTGGTTGTGGACCCTGATTATCTTTCTAATTCAGAAGCCTTTGTTTCTAGCTGTGTTTATAACCCATGAAGAATTTACACCCCAGAAGAATGTACACTCATCCACGTGGGGGAGTGCAAGGGGGATTACCCCTCCTGCGAGGTTCAGGGGCAAGCAGGCCCCCGAAGGAAAATTTTCCTTGTAAATGTATATTGTAATTTCATTGTAAATCTGGACCATTCATTATAAGGTCACGGATCTAATGGTAGAAGTTGTGTTAGGGTTTTTTTCTCTAGAAGGCAACTCTTTTTTATGAGAAATGTATTGTGGCTATGCATCATAGATAATAATATATTCTGAGAGAGGATACTGTGAGAGAAAGAAGAGGAAGTCACAATGGGTTTGCTATAGGTTGTATCCCTTCATTTGTTGGATAATAATAAAGAAAGGACCTAGAAATTTCTCTGGTGGACGTAGCCCACACTGGGTGAACCACGTATATTTGTGTCTCTATTGTATTGTGTATCTTTTGTGTTCTATTTCCACATTTGTTTTATTTTATTTCTCTATGATCTTGCTTTTCTAACACATTTTACTAGTTTTGGTATTTGTCCAACCCTTGGAGTCAACACTCCACTCAGGTGACCTTGTGAGAGACTAAGGGCTTCTAAGGAATAAAGACACTTCCTTATTGTGCACCCCTTAGAAATATTCGTGAGCGACTGTCTCAATCTTACCTCACGACATCGTGGACCTCTTGAACTAGGTAATCATTAACCTACAATTTGAGCCACGATGGGAGTGTTAGTAGGTTGTGATAGGGACTCTTTCATACCTCTCCCTCAATATATGGTCTATGTGCATGGCCCCTTTTCTCTTTATGTGAGTCATATTAGAAAGCATTTGTCAACATTCATTCATCAACAAAATGTTGTCAATGATCCATATACAAAAACATACTATAATCAATCATATGTCACATATGCATAAATGAAATACTCAAACCAATACAATCCACTCCCTAACTCAATCCTGAGTCCAAGGAGGTCCATTGATGCCCTTAGCATCCACAATCTGTCAAGTGTCCTACACACTCAAGGAAACTTGTCAATAGCATTTGTGAATACATATATATCAAATAACATTATATCACAACTAGCAACATCATCATAAGAATCCATAAGCGAAACAAATAACCATGTACTATAATCGGATCACTTGCATCCAAGTGTCCTCAAAGAATAAGTTGGAAACATGTGCTCATAAGAGCGGGATGTCACATCCACATACAACAGTAGTATTATCGAACCATCATCCACAACTTTAAAGATAAGGTTAGGATCTGCACTTCTCTTTGTAAATCCTAAGCTCGTCGAAAAACTATCGATCTTGCCATACCATACTCTAGGTGCCTAATTTAATCCATATAAATCCTTCTTCAATATGCACACATGTGTCTACCTGTCATGTACCTCAAATCCTTGTGGTTGCTGCACATATACTTCCTCTTTTATTTCACCATTCAAGAAGGTTGTCTTCACATCCATCTGATGCACCTTCTATTTCATTATTACGGCCAACTAAAGTATAGTCCTGATCAAGGTATATATCGCCACGGGAGAAAATTTCTCCTCATAGTCAATGCCCTTCTTCTGAGAGAATCCTAGAGCCACAAATATAGCCTTATACTTTTCAATACTTCCATCAGCTACATGTTTCATCTTGTAGATCCATTTTGAACTAACTATTGATTTCTCCTCCAGTCTGGGGACCACATCCCATACATCATTATTTACTATGGATTGATATTCCTTCCCCATGGCAACCTTCCATACCCCCTTTTCGGCATCCTCTTCATAACTAGATGGTTTTGCATCCATGATATCACCCAAACATGCCACATAATTGGAATACAGGTTCAACTTCTTACTTTTCCTGAGATAATTGTATGGTGTACCATATATTTCTGCATCTCTGAGGAGCTCCTGTGCTCAAGCTGGTATTATCTTGCGAGAAGGCATCTCTGTTGTCCTATGAGGTTCTTCCATGCCATTATCATCATGAATGACTTACGTTGGTTCAACTGCTTCTGCCTATAGAACTCTACTAACTTCGTTCTCCTCCTCATGAACCTCTTTTGCATAGTCCTGTTTTGATTTGCTGAAAGTTGCACTCTCATCGAAGGTGACATCTCGGATAATTTCAAATTTTCGGTGACCAGAATATATATCATGCATGCCTTCAATGTTTCATTGTAACCAACAAATATGCCATTCTTTCCATATGGATCCATTTTTTCCTCTTTTCCTTGGGGACATGCACAAATACGGGGTAGGCAAATAACCTTAGATGGATGACTTCTAGCTTCTCTCCTGAAAAAATCTCCTTTGGTGTCATGTTTTCAAGTACTTTGTGGGGACTTTTGTTCTGCACGTACACTGTAGTCTTTCCTACTTCTTCCGACAGATGCATAGGTAGATCTTGATCATGGATCATAGCCTTCACTGCTTCCATGATCGTCTGATTCTTCCTTTATGCTACTCCATTTCACTGAGGATTGTAGGGAGTAGAAAGCTCCCTCTTAATCCCAACTTCCTTGCAATATTCTTTGAATTCCTCTAAAGTGAATTCTCCTCCATTATTTGATCGCAAGATCTTTATCTTTTGCTCTGTTAAGTCAAGTCGAGGTGGATCGATTGAGAGTAAAAGTAGAAGGTCAAGGTGGATGGACTGGGAAAATTCAAATTTGAAGTAATCGAAAAGAAATCAAAGAGTTCATATGACAAGAAGTCGATAGGCAGTTGTGTCGAAACCGACTAAAGACCGAATGAAGGTTGACTAGTAGTCAACTAATAATTCGACTAGAAGTCAACTGTAAAAAAATCTTGAGATTCTTGGGATTTGTAGCCAATGATATGCATGGATCTGTAACATTTTTTTCACGTCTTTCTTTAGAGTTTTACCTACTGTAAATCCTATAAATATGGTGTGTTGTAATACTACAATATCTAATCATAGGATCAATCTCTATATCGATGTGATAGAGGTTACTAGTCATGTAGATGTAAGAAGAATTGGCTAAAGGGTTGTTCTTGTGTAAATAAAGAAGGTATGATGTTGACTGTGTCTTAGGTATAGACCAAGGTTAGACATGGAACCTTTTATTCTGAATTAATAAGAAAAAAAGAGAGCAAGACGCTCAAAGAATGTTGGTTTTCATGTTTGGGTTTTCAAGGTAAAATCTTTGTGTATTATGAGTTTTCTTTTTCATTTAATTTATAGCTTAAATATTTCTTCCTCTCTTCTATTAGGTTTAGCATGGAAGTATAATTTCATAAAAAAATGGGTAGCTAAAAGGAAGCCCCCTCTTTGTCATTATACTTGAGGTTTATTTACAAGAGACTTAGAAGCACAATATGGGAAAGTGTGGGGACGTGACTACTTCATTTAATTGACAAGAATCAAGCACTTAGGTGATATTAAAGATTATAATTCAAAATTTTAAGTATTGGCCACAAGGGTGGATAACATAAGTGATGAACATTTCTTGGAAGCTTACATGGGTGGATTAAAACAAGACATTAAAAATGAACTTTTCTTAATACATCTTACAAGTATTATCGAAGCTATGCAATTTTCTCGTCATATTCATGTCAAAAATAAGGCTACACACAAGTTTACCATTGGAGCATACACAGGAAGAAGAGATCATTTTTGGGTTCATAAGACAAGCATACCTCAACCGACAAGGCTGACACCTCAACAAATGGATGAAAGAAGAGAAAAAAGGTTGTGTTTCAATTGTGATAACAAGTACAGTAAGGGGCATAAATGCGGTGAGAAGAAATTATTATACATAGACTATGAAGAGGAACAATATTAGGAATTGGAACCGCCACAATATCCAGATCTAAAAAAGACTACTCCAACAATATCTTGTCATGCATTAGATGACATCAATACTCCACAAACCCTCAAGATACAAGGATACATCAAAAACAAAAAAAAAGTAGCAATATTGATTGACTCTGGTCGTACCTGTAATTTTTTCAATTACAAATTAGAAAACGATCTCAATTTTTGTGTATATCCTGCGCCATATTTTCAAGTAATGATTGCAAATGAAGGTACCATAAATTTTTCAGAGAAATTCCATAATATTAATCTCAATGTGGGGGAGTATTTTCTGGATAGCCCCATGATTTCCATCCAAATGGGGGGTGTAGATTTTGTATTAGGGATCAAATGGTTACAATTATTGGGAACAATGTCCCTTAATTTTCAATATATTTTCATGAGATTTTACTTAGATGGTAACTAAATGGAGCTTAATGTCTCCAAGGGAAAACCTCTAAAGCGATAAGCTTTAATAGCATGACAAAATTACTCCAAAAAGGACACCAAGGCGTAGTTGCACAATTTTGCTCACTTGATGTTAAACCATCTATGTCCTCTACTCCATTAGACCTCCAAATAGTAATCAACAATCATTCCAATGTATTTGGTGAAATTCCTAAGGGTATTCCACCTACTCAAGATCATAACCATGTTATTCATTTGCATCCAAGAAGTGTACCACCAAACATTAGGCCTTAAAGGTATCCATATGCACAAAAGAGTGAGATTGAGTGCATGATCTAGGAAATGTTAGAGTTTGGGATAATTCAACCCAGCCAAAGTTCTTTCTCTTCACCAATGGTGATGGTTACAAAAAAAGATGTGTTGGAAGATTGGTTGTTGTCATTGATGTCAACCCTAGTCATGGGTTTTGGACCGCAAGATTGATAAAGGTATTTGGACATGAAAGACAATGCACATGCATATACAACACCC
>JZKD02S1918241.1:411665-422922 GCA_000966675.3 Picea glauca
ACTTCTTGAATAGACCTTTCCGATGAGGTATCAAATGTCCCAAACGAAAATCATATGAAAAAATTATGCCCTCGGGAAGTTGATGTATCAACTACCCCCATTGGGGCCCGCAAACATTATGGCCTTTCATCTTCTCGAGTTAAGGTTTTGGATTTTGATTATGTTAAAAAGGAATTTGGAGCCTCGATGTAATCATTATCATCTTCTTGCGAATGAGTGTATCCATAACATCTCTTCTCAAAGATAAGTTGCCACCATTCTTGCGAGTTCATTCACTCTATGTTTTTACAGTTCTGTACATTTCGCTCATTAATAGAAATTGTGTCTTAATATATATCTGTGCATCTTGTTATATATTTGTTATAGTATTAAATATCTTGCAATATCTCTATATATTTCTTTGTTATATCTCTGCTCTCATTTCGTGCTCAAAATAATTTGGATCAGTGATATTAGAGCAGGATGCTCTTGATCATTTTTTCAGTGCATGTCCCAAATAAGGTCCAAGTATAGGAAGTTGGGTCTCAATCTTGTCTCTCTTGATTAAAATTTCTCTCACATGCCCAAGAAACCCTCCATGGTGGAAGAAAAGAGAAATGACCGAGCATAAAATTATATTAATATTTTGCTCGAGCAAGCTCTCACGCGACAGAGGGATGAAATGATGGAGAATTTTTCCCAAATCCTTCGATGCCTGCCGATAAAAACAGATGCATATTCATCAAGCAACCACTTTGGAGGAACTTCTCCTTTCAAGGTACAAGTTAATTTTGATGTTACTGTATTTGAAGGTCAGATAGATGTGGATGCTCTGGAAAAATGGTTAAATCTGCTAGAAGGTTATTTCTCTGTGCATAATTTTTTTGACACGGGAAATATCACCTTCGTGCTCCTTAAGGCTCTCCCCCATGTCAAACATTGGTGGGAAACTTACTGTGAGAAAATTTACACAAAGGAATCTGGAATGTTCGAGGCCGAACACACTTGGGAATCTTTCATAGATGTCATCAAGGAACAATATTATCATGTTGGCAACTCTAAGGAGAAATACATGAGACGGGTCACATTGCATCAAGAGAGGGGCCAAGCAGTGCCAAAATTCATGAATACTATCCATACCTTGCGCACCAATATGGGTATCAAATATTTTGAGGGACATTTGGTTCTAAAATACTGTGGGGATATACACAGGTACATCCAAACTGAAAGGGATATTTTGGACATCTCATTGTTGGGAGATACTTCTCAATATGATGCCAAAATAGAGCATATATTTAAGCACCAAAATAAACAGGAGTTTGGGTCTACAAATCCTCAAAAACCAAAGTATGATAAAGATGGCCCTAACAAAGAGCCTATTGAAAACCAGTCCAAGTCACAGGAAAAGAAGGGTAAGGGAAAGACAAAGAATGACACTAGAAAGTGGTGTGATTTCCACAAAATACCCTTGCAAAACACCGATGAGTGTCGCTCAAAACACTCATTGGTGGCCGATATCAAAGAAAAAGAGTCGAACCCAGATTCAAAATCTGATTCAGAAAATAATGGAAGGAGAGAGATCATCGATGCATACCCCACTACCACCATCGCAACCACAACGATCCAACCAGAAGAACCAACAGATCCTAAAGAGGGGGGAGGCCTTTTCCATTCAAAGATGTGGGTAAAGGGGACCCTTTTGCATTTCATTCTTGAAAGCGGAAGCCAAAATAACCTCATCTTAGTAGAGTTCATCAAATATTTAGAATTGCCAACAATAGCACACCTGTAGCCATACAACATCGGGTGGCTTCACCAAGGATGAGATCTTCATGTCAGCCAACAATGTCGCATGTCCTACAGAATTAATCCCTTCAAGGATGAGGTGTTGTGAGATGTTTCCCTTTTGGATGTCTGTGATGTTATTTTGGGCCAACCATATATGTGGAAGTGCCATGTTATTTATGAGTCTCAACCATGTAGTGTCATTGTTACTCTAGGGGATCACCTCTACAGGATACCAAAGGTAGTTCTGACTATTGTTTCAAAAAAATAGTGCAAAAAAGTCATCTCCCGTACGACAAATTTTATCTTCTTCGCGATCCATGAAGAAGGTGAATAGAAGGACACTGTGACAACTATGGCCTCGGTCCAAACCCCTTCTATCCAGCAGAAACCAGTCAACAAGATTGAATCACAGCACAAAGATTCCTTTTGCACACCATCATCTCATGCAGTCAGACTAGTTAAAAAGGTCCAACCCCTCCAACATCAAGTTTTCGATAGCCTTCCACAAGCCAAGCAATGCAACTTGTCCAGCAAGGAAAGCAACTCGCCAAAGTTCAGATTCAGCAAAAGTTTCCCCATCTCCCAAGAGAACTCAACGCAATGGAGACCATTTATTCTTAAGGAGGGAGGATTGATCCAAATGGATATCGGTGGCCACCCACCTATTCCACTAGCTCAAAGAACAATTTTCCATTTTGGCAGTTTTTTACAATTTTTCGAGTCCCAAACTTATGGGGCCATTTTGAGGCCCTAAATGATGTTTTTTGTACTTTTGGGGGGAAAAAGGTTGCAAATGGCATGCCTTGAACCCCGATGGAATTTGTAATTCTCATATATACCTTTCCGATGAGGTATTGAACACCCCAAATGGAGATCGTATGCAAAAGTTACGCCCTCGGGAAGTTGACTTATCAACTACCCCCATCGAGGCCCACAAACCTTTTGGTCTTTCATCTTCCGAGGTTAGGGTTTTGAATTTTCATTATGTTAAAAAGGCCTTTGGAGCCTCAATGTAATCATCATCATCTTCTTGTGAATGAGCATAGCAATCACATCTCTTCTCAGGGATAAGATGCCACCATTCTAGAGAGTTCATTCACTCTTTATTTTTACAATTATGTACATTTCACTTATTAACAGAAATTGTGTATTATTGTATATATGTGTCTCTTGTTATATATTTGATATATCTATGTTATATTATTATATCTCTTGCAATATCTCTGTATATTTCTTTGTTATATCTCTGCTCTCATTTCGTGCTCAAAATAATCCAGATAAGCTTATGATTTACGTAAACTTAGGGACCATGAAATTAATTATGACACTCATGATCTAGAGCTAGTTGCAATTGTAATGGCCCTAAAGTTGTGGATATGTTATCTAATGGGACATCAGTTTCAACTAAAAACTAACCAAAAGATCCTTGAGTACATTTTCACCCAAAAGGACTTCAATTCTTAGAGACATGTGTTGATGGGTGAGTATTGGAACATCAAACATTAATGGTTCATCACACTCTAATTGACCTACTTCTACATATAGTTAGTCGAGTGGTTGACCAGATATCTACATCAGTTGGTCGAGTAGTCAACATGTATGTCAGTTAGACCGTTGAACAAAAGTCAAAGATATTTGGGTAGTGGGAGTTGGATGCATGGAAGGTTGGGTCGAGCATCCTTGTCGAGCTTACTAGACAACATATATTTGAAGGAGTGAACTCTAACATCTGATGTTAATGTAGACAATATCTTCCCTATTTCATGGAAGTTGGTTAGATCTCGAAGCTATAAATACCAGAACCCTTGGGTCATTATCATCAAGTGATTGAAGTGATATCATATGAAGATATCAAGTTCTAATATGCATTGTAATGTTCTAATCATAGTGTGCTTTTCTCAAGTGTTGTAACCATGTCTTTTGTCTTTGAAATTTTTTGTTCCCTCTTCAATTTTCTACAAAATTGTTTGTCTTGTTATAGTTTCCACCATATTCCCAAACATTTTTTAGATATATTGTGGAAAATGACTCAAGTTCTTCTAATCATATGATGGTCTGGGAGGCTCCAATTATATTTATTTCATTAGGGAAAGATGTTGTCTCTATGACAACCCTTTACAACAAAATTTTGTTGATATGTAGACTCAATGGTCTTTGTTTGTGCTTCTACATAATTAGATCTCATAGTCCTAGAATTTTAATTTAAAAGATGAAGCTTTTGTTTTCCCCTTTTTTAAAGGGTCTTTTATTGTAGTGTTTGAAATTGAAGAAGACAACTGTTTGATATCAAAACATGGATTATGGGGGAAATTTGGTTTTGGGAAAAATTGGATTATGCATGAAACCCAGGACCCCATCCTTTGACCCATTGATAGATTTTTTCTGCAACTCTGATTTGGGTTAGACTTCCAAAATTGTCTTTGCATCTACGGGGTTTACCCTCCCTCCAAGCCATTGGAAGTGCCATTGGAAAATTCCACTACAAAAATGAGGAAACAAAGGAATACAATATCACTATATATGCTTGAATATGTGTTGAAATGGACTTTAGCATAAGGTCTCCAACTGAAATAAACTTGATAGATGAAAACCACTCGAGGTCTCAAAAATTGGATTATGAAAATGAAAGTGTTTCTTTTTGTTGTAGATTTTGTTTTGAAATATGACATTTGGTAGCTCATTGCAAAAAGCAAAGGCTAACTAGGAAGCATCAACGAAAGTCAACATGGTGAATTGCAAAGATGAGATAGATGACTCGGACCTACCCATAGATGAGCCAAAAAATGGACATCCCTTCTAATGATCATGATGTGGAACCATGGGATTCAATGAAAGAGCAAGGTGTTACCCCCTAGATATAGACTAGGAAGCATCCAAAGAGAAAAATTTGGTACCACAATATTTGATGAAAAAGGAACTTGTTATTCACCATATGTGGACCACGAAGCAGAAATCTCGCTTATTTCTCTGACAAAGGCAAGTTGGGTGGACCACACTAAAGAGGTGGAAGCTTTTAAACAACTAGAACCTCCATATCAAGAGGGGGCAACATTGAATTTATCGAAAACAAAGGAAGTTAGTTAAAAAGAAAAAACCTCTTGATTAGAAGATAAGAAGCGATGCAATATAGACATGTATTGTTTCTGTATAGTTAATTTGTCAAAATTTTCTCAGGTAAGAAATTATGAAATGTACTTAGTTAAGTTACAACCTCCATCAACATTTTGATATGCTATAAGCTTCCTTTTGTAATCTCAAATAAATGCTCAAATTTGCTAAAAACTGTATCAACGAGCACTTCTCAAATTTGCTAAAAACTCACTTCTCAAATTTGCTAAAAAACTGTATCAACCAGCACTTTGTAATTCGTTTCTTGCCTGGGCTTACCCTGGATTACAACTTTTTTAATTTAAGTTAAGAATGATCAGAATCTTATGACTATTATAATATATTAGTAACTCTCTTTTTTTCATATTTTCAAAATTAAGACTGTTTTTTATTTTCGAAATTTGAATTATGTTTTGTTTCATGTTTTACTGTCCTGACTTTTGAAAAAATCGTGTGCGTCAGCGCGCGCATTGTGATGGACAGATTAACTAGATTTGTTGTCTACGTCGTGCAGGTGGTGGCAAAATTTTCTGATCCCTCTTGTAATGTACTCGGCATGGGTTTCACCATTTGAAACAGCATTTTTGCATGAACCCATTCCTCGTTCTTTGTTCATTGTGGGTAACATCATCAATATTTTATTTACCATCGATATTGCTTTAACCTTCTTCGTTGCTTATAAGGAAAAGCACACAGATCTGCTCGTATACAACCCAAAGAAAATCGCCTTCAAGTAAGCACATAACTATACAACCCAAAAAACAATTTCCTCTAAGCACTTGTGTGACCTACCAGAATAAATCATATTAATACTGTAAAATTCATCTGGGTTTGGATGGCAGGTATCTATCTACATGGTTCATTTTGGATGTGTCCTCGACATTTCCATTTCAGATAGTTGCCTTACTATTCACAGGGAAATTTGGTGCAGGCTTAACTTTTAGTTTACTTCACATCTTCAGGCTATGGAGACTGCGAAAAGTTAGTGCTCTGTTTGCCAGGTACAGCATTGATTTTTTTTTTCACAAAAAAGGAATATTTCTCCAGAAAATAGTAATTACTCTGCTATTCAATTAAGAATTAAAGGCAACTTTCCAATACATATAGGCTCGAAGCGATTACAACATACTCATTATGAGCTTTTATTGATGTGATTATGAGAATTGAATCCTGGTGTAGAGGATAACAATCATTCCTCACAACCATCCAAACTACCGGGTTAATTCTTTGAAACATGGTTGTTGATGTTTATTCATTTGTGTGATTGTAAGAAAATGAAAAGATGTTGCAAATAATTAGCAAACTACATTATTGGCCCATGTATGGCACTGTTCACATGCCTAATTTATGGGTTAATTACTAATCAATCTGTACGCTTGTATTGCATTGCAGACTTGAGAAGGACATCAGGGTAAATTATTTCTTGTTGCGATGTGTTAGGCTCGTTTGTGTAAGGCATCCAACAAATTGTATCAAAGACTAATTTCTTCTTCCCTGATGATCAATATCAATTTGCAATTATTATTGATTGATCGATGTTTTAAAATGATGTATACCGACTTAGGAGCATTGATGAAGTGTTTTGTTGTGCAGACTACCTTGTTTTCAGCACATTGTGCCGGTTGCTTCTTCTATCTCATTGCATCACGTTATAAAAGTCACAGACAGACATGGATAGCTAATTTCAATGAAACCAGTTTGTGGAATCGTTATATAACTTCAATTTACTGGTCAATCACTACTCTATCGAGTGTTGGTTATGGAGACCTGCATCCTGAGAATACAGAGGAAATGATGTTTGATATTCTTTACATGACATTTAATTTGGGTCTCTCTGCTTACTTGATTGGAAATATGACAGATCTCCTCGTGGATGATTCAAGCCGGACTAGAAGATTTGTAAGTCATGTTTGTTGTTTATGTATTTAGTATTTACCAGTAACTTTTAGAACAATCTAAGTGCAATTCTAATTCTTAATGGCTTTTTCTGGTATAATCAATGCAGAGAAACATGACTACAACAGCTTCAAACCTTTCCACTAGAAACCATTTTCCATATACATTGCAAAATCAGATCACAAATTATTTGTCTCTAAAATGCATAACTGAAGGATTTCAAAAGCAATGCATATTCAACTCCCTTCCAAATGGCATTCGTTTGAAAGTTCTTCAGTATTTATTTCTCCCTGTACTCGATAAAGTTTATTTATTCCAAGGAGTTTCATACAACTTCTTGCTACAATTGGTAAGCTTGGCATTCATTTTCTAAAAAACCTACTTTCTCTCCATGCATGGAATTAAGCCTTATGCTTTGATCTACTTGATCTAGGTATCAAATATTCAAGCAGGGTATTTCCCTGGCGGGCAAGACATTCTTTTGCAAAACGAAGCACCCACAGAACTCTATATTGTTCTCTCGGGAGAAGTGGTATCATGATAGCTTAGAAAATTTTAGAACCACTTTGGCTCTTGAAGTATACCATTGATAAGAAATTCTCATTACCTTTAATTTCATTTGACAGGAATTATCCTTTTGCGAAGAAGGATTTAGTCAGGTATATCGACGACATCCTATGTTCAGCTGTTGTGCCTAAGAATAATATTTTATAGTATTTAATCATTTTCCAAGGAACAACTTCTTACATTCATTCATCTCAATACAGGTTCTGATTTGAATCAATACAGGTTCTGATTTGAATACAATCTTGTAAGAAACTGTTTTTTGTCATTGTTTTTGTATTTCAGAAGATTGAAAAAGATAAAAAAGGCGACGTTTTTGGAGAATTCGAGGTCCTGTATAATAAGCCACATAGATTTAAGGTAACAACAAAGAAGCTCTCACAACTTTTGTGGCTCACCAGCAATTCATTAATGGAAACATTGGAATCAAATGTTGAAGATCGTCGAATAGTTATGACTAATCTGTCGCAGGTTGGTCACAAACAGTCATCATACATATTATTGTTTTTCTCATGTGTATGTATACACATTCCGATTATATATTCTGAATAACTTTAATCCAGCAGAAGTCAAGACTCTGGAGAGATTTGCAAGAAATTGATCACAATTTCGTCGATGGCACTGTCATGGGTACAAATGCATCTCTTCCTTATGTTGTCTTTGAGGGAAACGAGAAACTACTAGATTATTTACTGAAAGCGGGAAGGGATCCAAATGCGCCAGACTATAATGGTCGAACTGCATTGGTATAAATTCTATATGACTCTATCCCTATCATCGAAATATTTTATAACAATCTACACAATCTCTTCGAAATTGAATTTCCATGCAAGAATGAGATTTTGAATGTATGCTAAAGCTTTTATGGAATGACCTTAACATGGGTGCTATAAATTACTACAAACAGCACATTGTAGCTGCCAAGGGCTATACCAAGTGTGTAGAGACATTATTGGATCATGGAGCGAACATGAACATTGGAGGTAATTACTGATGCGAAAAAGAGAAATAATTGTGTCAAGGCAGCTTCCAAAAAGAGAGATCTGTACCAAGTCAACTGTAATTCATATTTCAAAATTGATTAGTGCTATTCTTAACGATAATAGCTCTCTAAATTATAAATTGGCAGACATAGATGGAAGTGTTCCGTTGTGGGAAGCGATACTGGGGAGGAACTATGGAATTGCTAAGCTTTTATGGGATAAAGGAGCACGTTTGAGCAATGGAGACCAGGGGGGATTTCTATGCATGGCTATAGAACGATCCAATATTGAATTATTATATGCTTTGTTAAACTATGGCGCAGATATAAACGCACATAACAAATATGGTGTAACTGCTCTGCACGTAGCTATCTTAGAAAATCGCTTGGAAGTTGTGGATTTCTTGCTGCGGAAAGGAGCAGATTTAGAAAAAGGTGTGGGGAGAAGGTTTTTACTTCCCTTGCCCATACAAAATACTTCAACAGAGCATTCATGTCAGTTAACGAGCATACGTGGAGCGGATAAGTTCACAGGCAAAGGCGAGTGTAGCATTCGGTAAAAGAATGTCAATAGTTTAAGAGACTACTAAATGTAATCGTAGTCTGTCAAATATATACATGAGCATTTTATAATCAAATGGTCATAAATAAAGATAATAATTGCTTAATAAATTAGGTATATTTTTTGTTAATAGAAGTCTTAAACAATAAAATAGGAATATTCATAATAGAACTCATAAATTGGTGTTATTGCTCAATTCTATTGCCAAACTAAATTATTCAAGAGGCCTTCTTTGTTTTAATATATGCTAGTTTTAATTTCTCATTTCATAATGATTCTAAGAACTTAATAAGTGTTCTTCCCTTGGTTATAGCATTGTGCCATTATATAGAGAGTACTATGTACATAAAGATCTTCTAGTATTCTTTTTATGCAATGATGTGATAATATAAAAAAGGAAAAATGCATGTTAACTATTCAGGTTTTATGGTCATTACATGATAAACATATTATTACATTCATATGGCAATGAAAGAGTTTTACCAATAATGTATCCAAAGAAGATAAGATTTAGAGGAAAAGTACATTTTGGAAAAGTATAAGAAAAAAAAATAAAAATAGAATTACATTAAAAGAAAAATATTCTAACTACATTACAATGTCATCAATTTTCATGCCAAATATAAATAGATAACCATAACATGCGTTTACAAGAGCATTTTTATATTGATATTTTGAAGACATGATTCTATAAATTCGACATATGAGAGATTTCAAAATTAATTTAACTTATATGAAAAATTATTTTTTTAATAATTAGTTATTAAACCATACCCTTTGCACTTGCGTTTTCTAATATTAGACTTCTACTTACAAAATTAGATCTTGAGGACCGATCAATTCGTTTCTTCTTAAATGTATATGTCAATAACAAACAATTTTCTACAGGTTAATAGTATCAAGACGAACACACGTTTATCCAAAATAGAATATGAAAATCAAACATTCTTTTGGGGTTGGTGATCGCTATAACCTTGATTCACTATGTAGGTCCTTGATTTTCTAATTAGCGAAAGTTATATATTCTTCTTTATGATCAAGTGAGAAACAACATCAAAGACTTCAAATTGGTTCAAAAGATGATGGGAGAAAGTGTTAACTTACCAACAATAAAATTTGAAAACACTACTTTGATAATCTATAGATTCTCTTGCTAAGAAATCTACCATGGTGGTAAACAATTTTCATTCTACTCATCTTCAAAAGTATGCAGTGACTCTATCTAACATATTTCTTAATCAACCTTAGCTTCATGATAATTATGTTGAATCTTCCTCATTTGATTAGTTGCAATTGAAGGAAAGGTGCACATCATGATATAGAGTCACAATCCTTTCATTGTTCAACCATTACTCTAATATTAGGTCAAGTGACCCTATCATTCCATCTATCTATATGAGCAATAAAAATACATACTCAAATTCAAATTCGTTAGAGGTAGTTATCATGGAGTGTTCTATGAGTAACATAACCTTTGTCAAATATATCCCTTCTCCAAAGCCCCTCATCTAGGAAACATAACATAGTGCAATGCAAAATCTTAAGTTGTCATTGCAGTTCACCAATTTTTTTAGAATGAAAAACCTATTCTTAAGTTTCTTTGCATGATATAGGAAAATTTCCCTTCTTTTCATCATGCCTTAGGGTTCATCATGCAACTTTTGATTTAATAGACATTATATTCATACTCAAGAGCATGATGCATTCTATATTCATATTGTATAAATATACCCAAACCATTTATTTATGTTAGATCACTTAAGAGGAAAATGCACTAATGATTGAACCCTCCATAGATATTAAGATTAGTAATAATGTGAATCCAAAGATAGTGCAACTAGGCTCATCCTTTCTCCTCAAAAGAGAGATGAAATTATTATTTCGACTCATCCTTTCTCCTCAAAAGAGAGATGAAATTATTATTTCGACTCATCCTTTCTCCTCAAAAGAGATGAAATTATTAGTTCCTCTTTAATTATACAGATTAGTCTTTTGGCATTATTTTTACATGAACGAGATAGAACCTCCATCATTCAGTGTGGTATTGTACTTAACTCTAAAGGCCTTTTTCTAATTAATTTATTCAAATTTAGAAAAGTTTTGTATCCCCTAGGACTATCACCCTTTTAAAAGAAGTCTTAAATTTCTTTATATTTCATAAGATCAATTGACAATTGGAAATTGGTAGAAAATATTACACCAGTAATTAAAAAGGGAGTTGGGGTCAAATTTTGTCCTCCTTAATTTTTAGAACCTCAATGTAGAATCTCCCAAAGATAATTTTCTACCACCTTACATCAATACGATATTAATGGACACCACAACTAGTTATGAGAACATATCCTATATGGGATTCCTAAACTATAGTAAGATTGGCA
>JZKD02S1918241.1:422972-447147 GCA_000966675.3 Picea glauca
GTGTAACTGCTCTGCACGTAGCTATCTTAGAAAATCGCTTGGAAGTTGTGGATTTCTTGCTGCGGAAAGGAGCAGATTTAGAAAAAGGTGTGGGGAGAAGGTTTTTACTTCCCTTACCCATACAAAATACTTCATCAGAGCTTTCATGTCAGTTAACTAGCATACGTGGAGCGGATAAGCTCACAGGCACAGGCGAGTGTAGCTTTCGGTAAAAGAATGTCAATAGTAAGAGACTACTAAATGTAATCGTAGTCTGTCAAATATATACATGAGCATTTTATAATCAAATGGTCATAAATAAAGATAATGATTGCTTAATTAATTAGGTATATTTTTTGTTAATAGAAGTCTTAAACAATAAAATAGGAATATTCATAATAGAACTCATAAATTGGTGTTAGTGCTCAATTCTATTGCCAAACTAAGTTATTCAAGAGGCCTTCTTTGTTTTAATATATGCTAGTTTTAATTTCTCACTTTCATAATGATTCTAAGAACTTAATAAGTGTTCTTCCCTTGGTTATAGCATTGTGTCATTATATAGAGAGTACTATGTACATAAAGATCTTCTAGTATTCTTTTTATGCAATGATGTGATAATATAAAAAAGGAAAAATGCATATTAATTATTCAGGTTTTATGGTCATTACATGATAAACATATTATTGCATTCATATGGCAATGAAAGAGTTTTACCAATAATGTATCCAAAGAAGATTGAAAGAGTTTTACCAATAATGTATCCAAAGAAGATTGAAAGAGTTTTACCAATAATGTATCCAAAGAAGATAAGATTTAGAGGAAAAGTACATTTTGGAAAAGTATAAGAAAAAAAAAAATAGAATTACATTAAAAGAAAAATATTCTAAATACATTACAATGTCATCAATTTTCATGCCAAATATAAATAGATAACCATAACTTGCGTTTACAAGAACATTTTTATATTGTTATTTTGAAGACATGATTCTATAAATTCGACATATGAGAGATTTCAAAATTAATTTAACTTATATGAAAAAATATTTTTTTAATAATTAGTTATTAAACCATACCCTTTGCACTTGCGTTTTCTAATATTAGACTTCTACTTACAAAATTAGATCTTGAGGACCCTTCAATTCGTTTCTTCTTAATGTATATGTCAATAACAAACAATTTTCTACAGGTTAATAGTAGCAAGACGAACACACTTTTATCCAAAATAGAATATGGAAATCAAACATTCTTTTGGGGTTGGTGATCGCTATAGCCTTGTAGGTCCTTGATTTTCTAATTAGCCAAAGTTATATATTCTTCTTTATGATCAAGTGAGAAACAACATCAAAGACTTCAAATTGAAAGATGATGGGATAAAGTGTTAACTTACCAACGATAAAATTTGAAAACACTACTTTGAGAATCTATAGATTCTCTTGCTAAGAAATCTACCATGGTGGTAAATAATTTTCATTCTACTCATCTTCAAAAGGATTGAGTGACTCCATGTAACATCTTTCTTAATCAATCTTAGCTTCATGATAATTATGTTGAATCTTCCTCATTTGATTAGTTTCAATTGAAGGAAAGGTGCACATCATGATATAGAGTCACAATCTTTTCATTGTTCAACCATTACTCTAATACTAGGTCAAGTGACCCTATCATTCCATCTATCTATATGAGCAATAAAAATACATACTCAAATTCAAATTCCTTGGAGGTAGTTATCATGGAGTGTTCTATAAGTAACATAACCCTTGTCAAATATATCCCTTCTCCGAAGCCCCTCATCTAGGAAACATAACATAGTGCAATGAAAAATCTTAAGTTGTCATTGCAGTCCACCAATTTTTTTTAGAATGAAAAACCCATTCTTAAGTTTCTTTACATGATATAGGAAAATTTCCCTTCTTCTCATCATGCCTTAGGGTTCATCATGCAACTTTCGATTTAATAGACATTATATTCATACTCAAGAGCATGATGCATTCTATATTCATATTGTATAAATATACCCAAACCATTTATCTATGTTAGATCACTTAAGAGGAAAATGCACTAATGATTGAACCCTCCATAGATATTAATATTAGTAATAAGGTGAATCCAAAGATAGTGTAACTAGGCTCATCCTTTCTCCTCAAAAGAGAGGTGAAATTATTATTTCGACTCATCCTTTCTCCTCAAAAGAGATGAAATTATTAGTTCCTCTCTAATTATGCAGATTAGTCTTTTGGCATTATTTTTACATGAACGAGATAGAACCTCCATCATTCAGTGTGGTATTGTACTTAACTCTAAAGGCCTTTTTCTAAGTAATTTATTCAAATTTAGAAAAGTTTTGTATCCCCAAGGACTATCACCCTTTTAAAAGAAGTCTTGAATTTCTTTATATTTCACAAGATCAATTGACAATTGGAAATTGGTAGCAAATATTACACCAGTAATTAAAAAGGGAGTTGGGGTCAAATTTTTTCCTCCTTAATTTTTAAAACCTCAATGTAGAATCTCCCAAAGATAATTTTCTACCACCTTACATTAATACGATATTAATGGAAACCACAACTAGTTATGAGAACATATCCTATATGGGATTCCTAAACTATACTAATATTGGCATACCCCTAAGGATAAACAAGACCTAATTTGTTCATTGTTTCAAATCCATGGAAGGAATCAATTCTTGTTGTGGATTTGAACTTGAGCATTGTAAGAAGCTAAATGTGGAATTCTAGAAAACAATTGAATCATTATTTTGAATGTAAAGATACATAATAGGAAAACTCACTATTACTCTATGACCCTTATTTTCCATGATATGAAATATATATATATATATCTTGAGCCATATTTAGATCATGTTGTGGAAAATTCCTTTCATATAATTAGTCATAGTAAGATGTGTCCTCCCTACCCAACACTCCCAACCTCATGATGGGTAGCTATGGTATAAGGATTTCAAATTTTTGCCTTCAATGGCAATATTCCCATAATACCAATTGAGTAAGATTCCCGAGGACCGGAGTTAAATAAAATTCATACAAATGTGTGATTAGTAAAATGCAATGGAAATCAACAAGAATCAATTAACATAAACTCATGGAAATCAAATACCCATGACCAAATTCAATTATAATCACACACAACATGAAAAACACATAGATTTGCATAACATAAATAACATTAATTTTTCGTATTCATAAACAACCATAGGACACTTATATTTTATCAAACGTTGGTCCAAGAAACTAGTTGTGTATGAGCAATCTTCCACCAAACCGTAGGTACCCAATGTAGATACTTCCCCCAAGATATGTTATAAGGCCAGGTTGAAGAAAACTATAGGATTCTATTTCTCTTAACTAGCCCATATTCTCTCATAAATAGCCAATATTCTCATTCTATATCACTCGAGACATCCCATCCAACCATCAAATGACCATGGAACTTTCTTCCATTTCCCCACACAACACAAGAAAGATATTCCCTTTCTTTGGTCAATAATCCCTCGGGGATATTCTTCCCACTAATGCACTCTTCAGTGTGGGAAAAAAAGAGCCCAATGTTGCATGCTTTCTTGGAATTTCCTACATGAATAATGCTTGGATCTCAAGCATCCAAAGAGAAACAAATGCACAATGGGTTAGGGTTTCCTAACTCTTTCATCCTTTATGCTCACCTACAACCAACTATCTTAAGCCAAGGTTTGCAGTTTGATCTTCAGATCATTGATTTGGTCAATTTCCAAATTGCTTCATGGTTTAGCAGTGGAGAACACTACAACATGAGAAACATAGAGCATGAATGCGAGAATTATAGAAGAATGAATTGAATGAGTAAATGACCATAAGATAATTGAGGGAAATTATGGCTGACATCACTTCTGAAAGGAGGGACATGGGACTCCTACACTTCCACATGATGATTGTACTTTCCCATGCTTCCATGACTATGTGAGAAATCTTCCCCACTAACCTCTTACATGCATTCAATGATTGGTTTTATAAGTCAAGGAAGGTGGATGCCTTCATTTAAGGAACATAGGATGAGTTTCTAAGCTAGAACTTAGCTATATAGGATCTACTTTCCCATAGTCCCCCTTTTCTCTTCTCATCTAGTGGAATCATAGCCCCTCTTGTGTTCTCCACGGCCATTTGGGACCATTTTATATTAAATACAAGCATTAATATTTACAAACCTTTAGTACACCATGACAAGCCTAACACATGGCCCATATAAGTATATTTACATCATACATGCCTAGTTATTCACTAGTTCAACCTCGGCCTTGAACTTCGCACTAGGAATCCATGCTAGAAAATTTATATCATTTACATAATATAATTGAATTCACTCCAAGGGTTGAAACCAGGGTATTAGATAAGATGCTTTCAATAAATATCTATGTGATATCGATTATTCTACCATGTTTAAATCCAAAAGAAGTTTTTATTTGGCATAACATATAGGAAACTTTTGGAATTTATTGTCTCAAAAAGAGACATAGAGAAAATCCCCAAAAAATACAATAATTTTGACAAATGCCCATGCCTTGCACACTTACCAAAGTCTAATTGTCCTTATAAACTTAGGATCTAGTCGAAAACTTTTTAACTACCATAGTTTCAAGGTTGAACCCCTAACCAATCTACTTAAGAATGGTGTTACATCGACTCGTAGACCAAAGAACTTCAATAATATTTTGAGGATTTAAAAGAGATTATAAATTTAAGTCTTTATCCTCATGACTATGATGAAGGGAATGCCTCTCATTTTTTTACAACAATTACAAACAATTCTATGGGAGGATACACATTAGCACAAGAAAAAAATTTGAGTAGACAATAAGCCCTCTACATGGTCATTTGTGCCCCCTCCACCTTTGAGTTGAAAAACCTTCCAAATGAGAAGTAATTTTTAACATTGGCCTTTGCAACCAAGTGAATACATCATTATTTACTAGGCAAGAAAACTCATGTTATACTTCATTCTAATCCCTTGAGTTTTTTGTTTAGTGAATCCAATATCTCCAACAAAGTGAGAAATTAGATCATGTTCTTATAAAATTTTGATCTAAAAATCATCAACTGCAAATTGAAGAAGGTGATGATTATGTTAAACATATCATGGATGCTCCTTTACCAAATGATCATCACTATGTCAATGATGATTTCCCTTATGAGAGTATCTTGTTAATATAACAAAACTATATTACAAGTTTAGAGATGTGTTCTAAGTTCTAAAATCCATAGATATCCCACTTCATATGAATACCCTCATTAAGGTATTTAAATAAAATGAAGTTAATTTATTATGTGTGCATGGATATTTCATAACAACAAGAGCATTATACAAGATATTCTTCACTGCCCTCTTACACTACCTAAACCAAAAACAAGGTTGACAAGGTTCTCTAAGAATGTCATGCTGACATTTTTCATATTCATTTCGTATTTGTTTTGGTGGCCATGGTATGGTTCAAAAGATTCTATGCATGGGACATTATTTGCCAACTCTAGTTCATTAAATATGTTTCCATCATTTTGAATAGAAACACTCCATATGCAAGGCCTATATTCTTGAGATTCATTCATTAATCGAGTAGTTGAAACCAATTCATGCATTGCCTTAACCATTTTATCAATAGGAATTTGAGTGTATCAACATCATTTCGCCTCTATTATCAAACGGAAAAAAATTAACACCATTGTAAAAGAGAATTTCATAAATTTGGTAGAAGCTATATAACTTGCTTTTAGTGGGAAGATTTGCATTTTTATTTTTATCTTTAATCAATTCATTCGCAAATTTGTCATTGCCAAGGTGGTTGTAACCCATAAAGATAGATATTTATAAAAATGATGAAATGCACAAGTAATGCCAAAATAGAGTGTTACACACATAAGTTCTTTCTTGAGTGGAGGGCATGTCCCCACACTTCCAACATTTTCATGACAAGGAAATTCAATGTGGAACATTTCCCCACATCCCCTTTTAAGTAAACTCAAGGAGACATAGAGTGGGATGTTTCCAAGAAATGGGCGGTGTTTTCCTCTGTCAAGGGACACACTTGAGTGCTCACCTCAAATAGAGTGATTCTTTGACACATCTCCAATATTTTTTCCCAGTGAACTTAGGAAAAGAAAATTAAATTTTAAAAAACAAAGAAAAAACAAAAACTCAAAACAACTAAGACAAAACACTTTATAAAAAATCTAAAGCAATTGTCCATTTATCAATATCATTATCAATGTGATTATTTATTTCATGTTTTGGTGGTCCATGTTTTTTTCTTAAAATAGGAACTCATTTTTTCATGGAACTCCAAAAGAAGCTCAACCCCCACTATCACACACTTAAGTGAATAATAAACTTTGTCCAAGGCTAAAAAAAAAGCTTAACCCCCACTATCACACACTTAAATGAAGAATAGGGTTTGTCCAAGATCATATAACAACCTATAGAATGACTACATCAACAATAGTCAATATAGTTAATAATCACATCTAGAAAACCCTACACATAGGACGAGCATACCTTCCAAAATTTAAACATGAACCATTGTCACAACAAACACTCTAATTTATTACTATACTATGATGTAACATAAGCTCATTTATCATGTTTGCCACATTATTATTTTTTATATATTTAAAAAAAAAATTATAAGATTTATAAAGGAGTCTCTACCCAAAATGGTAGAAAAAAATTATGTTTGTGAATTCATTGTTTTTCAAATCAAATCCTTACCCCAAAATGTCCCACGCACATTTCCCATTCCCACGTCCCAAATACTTATGAAAAAATTCCATTATATCCATATAGTGGACCTATCATGACTTCATCTCCTTTTCTTGCTTTAAAAAAATGGCCAACTCAAAGTCTTTAATAAGACCATTGTCAATGTTTCAAGGAATTAATTTGGTGTGTAGCACAAGAATGCTACCTTGTCATCTGTCCAATTTTTCCGGTCGATTAAACTGGCATACAGTTACGATAGGTGCCATTTTGCTCCTTATGGTGTTAAATATAATAGCACATTCAAAAGTAAATATGAAGATAATGAAACAGAGATTTTCTATTAAGCTTAATTATTTGTCAACGAGTGCAAATACACAGGTAGTGAGCAGAATATTCTTTTATCAGACTATGAGAGGAGACGCTATAAATGGTGAATCTGAACAAGTGATATACTGCCATATGTGCGTGGGTTTTGCTCAAAAGTCATATTCTATATGTGAAACGACGTAATTGAGAATAGTGATGGCCGGGTATAACTGCAAACAAAAGATTAAGAAGTGCTGAGCGAAAATCAGAGAGCAGGTGGAAAAGCGCGTGATTTGATCACAGGTTATGGCAATGCAGCCGTTATTGATATGGCAGAGAGGACTGTTCTGTCCATCAAAATTTGATCTGTTTCATCTTGGGATCGACTACGCTGGGTCGATGTTCGTGCAGTCTACTCTGAACAATGCAATTTCAAATACTGCGTACCAAATAGGCTATGTGACAGAGTTTTCAATATTACTGCGCAGTACACACTGCTAAGTTTGTTGTGTGCTGTGAATACACATACTTAATGAAATGATTTATGAATGTAGAATAACACACTGTTATGTTTAGCACACAAACTTAAGACAAAAACTTTGTCAATACACAAAACAAAATCTTGATATTAATGTATTCGGCAATGTGCGCGAACACAAAATACATTGAAAGAGATGAGCTTCAGCTCCAATGACTTCTTCTATCAACTCTTCAACTGTCAACTCTTCAACTACTGCTAGTTCTCTCTACCACTCTGCTTCTTCTCTATGCATCAAATGCTTGTCTTCAGCATCCTCTTCTACATCATCCACTAACTAAAATGATTCAGACTTATATGGACTCCAACTAAGACTTCCTACAGAAGCTAAGACTGACTCAACATTAAAGACTGTCATTAATTTGCGTGACTCTTCAACCACTTAACTCAACCCGAGAAGATAGAGATTGGCTTCATTTATAGCTTTTTGCTTGCCGAGTGACTTTTGAATAAATGTGTGACTTTGCACCCGAGAAGATAGAGAATGGCTCCATTTATAGCTTTTTGCTTGCCGAGTGACTTTTGAATAAATGTATGACTTTGCACTTACAGACTCATTTCGGCAGACAAACCACTGACATAATGACTAACCACTGACATAATGACTGATAGACAAATCGAGACATGAAGATCTCACCGACTTGTAATTACAATTTCTAACACTCCCCCTTAATTATAAGTAGGTGGGATTACAAAAGAAACATTACATCAAAAATTTGAGTTTTCATTTTATTGTCACGCATTTGTTATTGCGTAGACTCCCAGACTATGTGCATATGCTAAAATGCATCTCTTGCTAAAGCCTTTGTGAAAATGTCTGCAATTTATTCTTTTGACCTGCAGAATTTTAAACAGATCTCTTTGGTATTTACCAATTATATGATGAAATGATATATTGTATCAATGTGCTTGATTTTCTTGTGAAACACATGGTTCTTTGATAACATGATAGTTGAAGTGTTGTCACAGAAAATTGTAGTTGGTTCATATTGTTCCTGCAACAAATCTCTTAACATCCTTCTCATCCATACTCCTTGATAAGTTGCAATTGTAGCTACGACGTACTCTAGTTCTACTGAAGAAAGTGTCACTATGGGATTCTTCCTTGATGCCCATGATATCATACCTATTCCAAAATGAAATGTGTACGGAGTGGTACTTTTCCTGTCATCGATGTTGCCTCCAAAATCACTGTCAGTATCGAGTGAGTCTTAAATCTTCTAAAGTGGAGTACTTAATGTCAAAATCTTTTGTTCCATTCACATATCTCAGGATTCTCTTTCCTTCCTTCCAATGTGATTCTTTTGGATTTTCCATGAACCTTGAAATTAGTCTCACTTCATACATAATGTCAGGTCTTGTCATTGTTAGATACATAAGATTGCCTACGAGTCTTTTAAACAGTGTGGAATTCACCTTGGACCCTTTATCTTCCTTGTTTAGCTTCAATCCTGTTATGACAGGTGTTGGTGTTTCTTTTGAATTCACCATATTGAATCTTTTCAATATTTCATCCGCATACTTGGACTGTGAGATAAATATGTCAGTTTTGGACTGGTGCACTTCTATTCCCAAAAAATATCTCATAAGCCCCAAATGAGTCATTTCAAATTCATCCTTCATGATTTTCTTGAATTATTTTATGCCAAAATCACTTGTAAATATCAAATCATCCACTTGTAAATAAACAATTAACACATTACCTTGTTGATTTGATTTGATGTACAGTGTTGGCTCTTTTTCACTTCTCTGAAATTCATTTTGTGTGAGATATGAATCTATGCAACTGTACCAAGCTTTCAGAGCTTGTTTTAATCCATACAATGCTTTCTTCAATCTGTATACTTTGTCTTCTTGTCTAGGAACCTCATAACCTTGTGGTTGTTCTACATATACTTCTTCTTCTAATTTTCCATTCAAGAATGATGACTTTACATCCATCTGATAAAATGGCCATTTGTATTGTGCGCTAATAGCTAACATGGTTTTCACTGTGTCCATGCATGCCACCGATGCAAATGTTTTATTGTAATCAATTCCAAGTTGTTGTGTAAATCCTCTTGCAACTAATCTTGCCTTGTACTTCTGTACATTTCCTTTTGCATCTTTCTTGATTTTATAAATCCACTTGACACTTATCACATCCTTGTCTTCAGGTACATCAATCATCTTCCATGTCTTATTGTTCTCTATGCATCTAATTTCTTCATCCAAGGCTTGTGCCAATACATCCTCTTTGACAACTTCTTCAAAGGTTAATGGATCATCTATTTGTGAAAACAGAGAAAAAACTAAAAACGAATTTGATGCATCTTTATTATAGATGTCGTGTAGACTTCTTGTATTTCTTGGTAACATACTTGCTAAAGTTGGATATGGAGATGTTGAACTACTCGGGCTGCTTGCTAGTGTTTGTTGTGCTCTAGGTGTATACTGTGCACCTAACTTTCTTACTAGAGTACTCTGCGTGGTGATTTGCGTCGCAGTGTTAGGTGTAGATGGGACTGCACGCACTCACTTGTGCATGGTGTTTGAATCACTTCATCTTCTGTATCATCATGCTTCATTGCGTAAATAATTTTTACTATCTTTGTTATGCTTCCATCCCATGCTTCATTCTCCACGAACTGAACATCACGGTTGATTATGAATTTTCTTGAGATAGGATCATACATCTTGTATCCTTTTGTTTCTTCAAAATACCCAACAAATATACATTTCTATCCTTTGTTGTCCATCTTCCTTCTTAGCTCATATGGAACATGTGTGTATGCGATGCAACCAAAAATTTTTACTGTGCCACATTATGCTTTGATCATGTCTAGGATTCTTGAGGATTTCTATTCTTCACACTCTTTTTCGGACATATGTTCAAGATGTATATTGCAGTTGCTACTACCTCAGCCCAATATTCATTTGACAAATGTTTGGTTGTCAACATACTGCGCGCCATTTCCATGATGATTTTGTTCTTTATTTATGCAACACCATTTTGTTGTGGTGCGTATCGCGTTGTAGATTCCATGAAATTTTAAAAAGTTCTAAAATTCTCTTGAAGTGTATTCTCCTCCTTTGTCCGTTCTTAGACACTTGATGTAAAAACCACTATGTTTCTCCACAAGTTATTTAAACTGTTGAAAACAACCCAATGCATCAAATTTATGCTTTAGGAAATAAATCCATGTATTTCTTGAGAAATCGTCAATGAATGTTAGAAAATAAGTATTGTTTCCTATAGATGGAGTTTTCATTGGTCCACAAATGTCTAAATGTACTATTGCCAGTGGATTTTTTTCTCTATAAGACTTGCCAACTGGAAATGATTCTTTTTGTTGCTTGCCAAAAATGCATCCTTCATATATCCTTTCTGGTTTTTCAATCAATGGTAAGTCTTTTACCATATATTTTGTGTGTAGCAGCTTCAAACCTCCAAAGTTCAAATGCCCAAATCTAAAATTCCATAGCCAAGAATCATCTTGTGTTTTGGATTGAAATGTTGCCTTCATCTATGCACCATTTTCTCCTTTCTTGATACTGCGCGCACTATTTTCTTCATTAGTACCGCGCACACTTTCTGTTGTAAATCTAGTGTCTCACTGCACACTTTTTCCTTTATCAATAGTTTGTGTTGTATTATTCTTCTTGGCTAGCTTCAATGTCAATGGGAACATCCAGTTACTTATCATCTAGATTTTTGCAATAAGTAGGTTGCTTGGGAATTTATCCATGATCACACATTGATTATCTTACATGTAGATTATGTATCCTTTTTGTAATAGTTGTCTTGTTCTCATGAGATTATGCTTCAGACCAGAAACATAATATACATCAGACACGAATTTTTGTTCTCCTTATCTAGTTAAAATGTTTATACTGCCTTTGCCTAAGACAGTGACTTGGATATATGTTCCAAGTCTAACCTTGGTTTGGACTGACTCGTCCAAACTAGAAAACAGTTCTATGATTCATGTCAAGTGGTTACTGCAACCTGAATCTAAGTACCATATGTCACTTGGACTTACTTGAGCAACATTACATTCAACTGGTGACACTATATTAGGCATTTCTACTGCACTAGGCACAGCTACAATGCACGCCATAAACATAGGGCGAGTTTGGTTATTTGCATTGTGTGACTGATCTTGGTTTTGCTTGTTCTAATTGTACTATCTCTTTCTACACTCATATGCATAATGTCCATACTTTTTACAGTAATGGCATTTAATCTTTGATTTGTCAGTTCTTTGACAACTTGACTGGTTGGTACTTGGGGTTTGACCTCTTCCACCAGTATTTCTAGGATTGCTACTACATCCACTTCTGTCAGAAATTATTCCTTTGCCTCTAGAGTTATCTCTCCCCCTTCCTCTTCCATGGCTTATATATAACTGCGCGGAAAAATCATTCTCTAATGACATACTTGATCTATTCAATCTGTGTTCATGATTGATGAGGGAAGCTTGCAGTTCATCTAGACTGAACTGACTCAAGTCTTTTCTCTCTTCTAGAGTCATAATAAGGGTATCAAACTTAGGAGGAAGAATCCTAAGCACATTCTCAACAAAAAAAAATTCTTCTATGGTTTCACCATGAGACTTAATCTGATTTTTCATTCCAATGATGTGGGCGTAGAATGAATCTACATCGTATGAATCTTTCGTTGACATGGTTTCAAAATCTCTTCTAAGAATCTGCAGTTTTGCAGTCTTTACTTTGTCCATACCCTGATAAGAAGTTTGGAATGTGACCCATGCTTCCTTGGCTTGCTTTGTTGATGAAACTCTTGGAAGTATTCTCTCATGCATAGCTTGATGTATGTAAAACAATGCCTCTCCATCTTTCCTTCTTTGATCTTTCAAGACATCTTTCTCAGCTTGTGTGAGCTCATTATATGTTGCCTGGTCTATTGGTTCCACATAGTCATTCTTGACTATTTCCCATACATCTTGACCTCGGAACAAAGCCTTCATGGTCAAGGACCACATCTCATAATTCTTTCCTGTAAAAGTGGGAGGTTGCAAATTTGAGGTAGAAGCCATTTTTCACTCTCAACAGAGTTTTTTCTCTGACAAACTTGTTTTAATAGAACTTGTTTTGATACCAAATATTGGGAATGACTATGGTAGTTCGATGGTGCACACAGTCTACTCTGAGCAAAGCAATTTCAATTACTGTGCACCAAACAAGCTATGCGACAAAGTTCTCAAGATTACTATGCGGTACATAGACTGCTCAATTTGTTGTGCATTGTGAATACACACACTTAATGAAAGTATTTATGATTGCAGAATAAGACACTACTATGCTTAGCACATAAACTCAAAAATAAGGCAAAAACTTTGTCAATACACCAAAAAAAAACTTGATATTAATGAACTTCAGCGATGTGAGTTAATACAAAATACAATGATAGAGATGAATTTCAGCTCCAATGACTTCTTCTGTCAACTCTTCATTTGTTTTTGGTTCTCTCTACCTCTATGCTTCTTCTCTACGCATCAACTACTTCTCTTCAGCATCCTCTTCCACATCATCGACTAACTAAAATGTTTTAGACTTATATGGACTCTGACTAAGGCTTCCCACAGAAGATAAGACTAACTCAACATTAAAGATTGTCATTAATTCGAATGAATCTTCAACCACTTAACTCAACCCAATAAGATAGAAATCGGCTCCATTTATAGCTTTTTTCTTACCGACTTAATTTTTGAGTAAATGTGGGACTTTGCACTTACACATTGTTCTAACTGACATTTCGGTCGACTAACAAACTACTGACATAATGACTAACAGACAAATCGGCGGAGATGTGAATATCTAACCGACTTGTAATTATAATTTCCAACATTTCAAAGGTTTTCGGTTGTTGGACGAGGGAAAGGTCAAGGAGAAAATAGAGGTTCCTGAAAATGAAGGGAAACCCTATGCCCTAGTTGTCTCGGGGATAGATGGCGTCTTTTCACTGTGGTGGCAGGGTGGAGGAAGATATGATGATAAAGATAGAGGTGGGGCCTCTTAACAGGATAGGAAACACATGTTTGTAATAATAAGGCCCATTTCAAAATTTACTCAGAAGGTTGAGTTTAACATTTAGTTTACTTCACATCTTAGCACATTGAAGATTGCTAAAATTTAGTGCTCTCTTTGCCACGTACAAAATTGTTTATCTGAGATGTTGAGATGTTGTTGTTGGTGCTTGAATTATTTTTGAGTTACATGAACTGGTAAGGAAATTCAGGGATGTTTCAAATAATTAGCAGACTACCTTATTGGCCTATGTATGATACCATTCACATGCCTGAATTCTGGGCTAACTTCTGAACATTCTGCACTTTTGTATTGTAGACTTGAGAAGGACATCAGGATAACTTATTTCTTGTTGTGATGTATTAATCTCGTTTGTGTAAGGCGTCAGACAAATTCTACCAAAGACTAAGTTCTTCATACTCGATAAGCCATTTATGCCCTTGCAAATATTATTGATTGGTTGATGCTCTAGAACGGAGTCTTGATTAAGCCTTTTGCTCTGCAGACTAGCTTTTTTACAATGCACTCTACTCGTTGATTCTTCTATCTTATTGCATCAAGTTATAAAAGTCGCAGACAAACATGGATAGGTGCTTACTCTAGTTCAAACAAATTTAGTCTTTGGGATTGTTACTTAACTGCAATTTACTGGTCAATCAGTACTCTATCTAGTGTTGGTTATGGAGACCTGCATCCCAAGAATACAGAGGATATGGTTCAATATTGTTTACATGATGTTTAATTTGGGCCTCACTGCTTACTTGGTTGGCAACATGACTGATATCCTTGTGGAAGAATCAATCCGGACTAGAAGATTTGTAATTGTCCTCGTGTATGAAACTATTCATTTACTAGTAATTTTTTGAACAATCTAATTGATTCTAACTCTTAATATATTTTTATGTCTATAACCAAGGCAAAGAAACATTATTGCAACTTCTTCAAGCTTTGCCGCTAGAAACCAACTTCTAGATGCATTGCAAAATCAAATCACAGATTATTTGTCTCTAAAATTTAGAACCGATGGATTTCAACAACAATGCATACTCAACTCCCTTCCAAGCACCATTCATTTGAACATTCTTCAGTATTTATTTATGCATGTACTTGATAAGGTTTATTTATTCCAAGGAGTTTCATGCAGCTTCTTGCTACAGTTGGTAGGTTGTGTCATTAAATCTCTGAAATAATATGTTGTTTTGCATGCATGGAATTAAGCCTTCCTCTTTTCTCTACTTGATGCGGGTATCAGAGATTCAGGGTATTTCCCACTTGGAAATAATGGAGTAAGAGTTAGTTGTAAGCATTAGTTGACAGAGTCAATAGCGTGAGTAGAGGCTAGTTATATGTGGTTTGATGTAACCGACTAAGTAGAGTAGTTTCCTATATAATGATGTAATCAGTCCTCATTCAATAATATAGATTGTGAGCGTTGTCTGACCTGTATTTAGTTTCACCAAATTCTAAGTTGGTATCAGAGCCATGGAAGTAAGGAGTCGCAGAAGAGAGGTGTGTCAATTTCGAGAAGTCTGGAGGTTCCTCCTCTGGAAGGGTGCGACAGATTACTACTAAAACTTTGCACGCATTTGAAAACCTCAAATTTCTGTACTCCAGTTGTGTATTACAGTGCGGAAATCTTTAAAGATTCTCGCACCCAAGTAACTCATGAGGTGCAGGTAGCGTGAGGTGTGGAAACGTTTGTGTTTATACAGGCCGCGTGGATAGCGTGAGAAACATTTTTTTTTCTTGGGAAAGTGAACTCGGATCTGTGAGGTTGAAGCGGATCAACGTCGATAGCTTGATAGAAGTTTGGAGCATACTCATATCTGGTTCTTCTAATCAAATCTGGCTACAGCGTGAGAAAATATTCTTGTTGGGAAGCGTAAGAATCATCCAAGAGTTGGTTTAGTTGAAGAGGGTCGTGAGCAAATCATGGATCCTCCTCCATTCACGATTTGCATGAGTTAGTGCATGAGTTTAGTTCATATTTGGTGTGTAATCAAATCGTGAAAGTGAGGTGATCTGGTGCAATTCTTAAGTTTTTTTATGGAGTATTGAAAAAGGAGCCTCCATTCACGATTTCCCTGATTAACGGTTTTTTATTTTAAAAAAGGGGTTATATTTTAGATTTTTTATGCATATGAGGAAGGGAATATTCTTATGTATATGAAGGATCATAATCTCTGAGGTGGAGTTATTACTTAAAGGTGGATGTGTGTATTAAAAAAAGGAAAAGTTTATTTTTTTAAGAAATTTATATTATTTGTATATATAAAGTGGTTTTAAGGTTTCCTTGTATCTCTTTTAAGAAAACTGAGAGCCAAGGTAGAGATGGATCGGTAGATCCATAGGCAGAGCGATGGATTGTTCATCACTTGACGAAAGTTGCATATTCTTGGTGATTCACCATTGGTGATACAAGGATCCATTGGCTAGTTGAACAAGCAGACACTTGCAGAGATGGTGAATCCTCTAGCGGAGACCTATCTCAACAAAGCCAACAAGTTATATGGATCGAATTTCATTAACTATAAATTCAATGTGCAGATGTTGATGGAGGGCTATGGTGCCTGGAACATTGTGAAGGGAACTGAAGTGAACCCTGATGCGGATGCAGGTGCGACAGCAGCACAAATCCAAGATTGGGAGAAACACAAAAACAAGGAAAAGGTATTGTTGTGTATGTCTATTAAAGATAGCATAATTCCACATATTAGAGAAGCTACAACTTTTGTTAAAACGTGGACAACGCTTAAAGCATTGTATGAAACTAGCAACACAAATCGCATTTTTTTCCTGAAAACTAAATTGCTAGGCATTAAGATGGATGGAAATGAATCTGTTAGTTCATTTTTGGGTCGTATTAAAGAGGTGAAATACAAGCTAGTAAATATAGGGGAAATTGTTTCCAACACTAATCTGGTCACTATTACCTTAAATGGTATGCTAGAAGATTATCAGATGTTCATAACATGTTTCACAATAAGGGAGAAACCTCCTACATTTGAAGAACTAATAGGTATTTTGTTGCAAGAGGAAGAGAGGCACGGGAATCTAAAACCTCAGAATAAAGATTTGGCACTGTGGTCAAATAAGAGATCCGCGAGAGGGAGATAAGGAGAAAGAGGCAGAGGAGGTAGTTCATGGTAGAGAGGTAGTTCATCGTAGAGAAGACAATCTCCAAGAACGAATCAAGGTATGCAATTTAACAGGAATGAGTCAAAGAGTTGTTTTTATTGTGGTCGACCTAGACATATTGTTAAACACTGTCATAAGAAGAAGAGTGAAGAGGCTAGGAATAAACCTAGAACACATTCAGGTCATTATGAAGAAAAATCTTCAAATCATGATCTCAGATTATTTATTGCAGTGATGATATTGATGAACCCCCGAATTTTAATTCACGGGATCTTAGGTTGTTTGTGTCTAACGCTACTTTATCTGATGAAGAAAATGATATTGATGCCTGATTTGTGGATTCTAGAGCATTAGTACATATGACTTGTAATAAGAATTGGTATGCTAATTTCAAAGAAACACAGAATGGTGCCATCATATATCTTGGAGATGACTGCACTCATCAGATCAAGGGATATGGAGACATTCCTATGACAATGTTGAATGGTACTATTCATCACATTCACAATGTGGTGTATGTGCTAGGGATAAAGAAAAATTTGATCTCTGAGTCCACCATTACAAATCAGAACTTGAAGGTTGAATTCTTCAAGAATTATTGCATAGTGAAGGATTTGTTGGACCACTTCCAAACTCTTGCAATGGGAGTTAAATAAGGAGGCCTATACAAACTTGATGTTACTATCAAATCACATCACGCACTAACTTCTACAACTATGCCAACATATATTCTTTGGCATCAAAGGTATGGCCACATCAATCATCCTGATTTATTGTTCTTACAGAAAAAAAAATATGGTTGAAGGACTTCCCATGTTAAAGAATGAGAATGTTTCTTATGATGGATGTGCATTAGGAAAGATGCACAGAGATGAATTCCCCTCTAATCCTGATAAGAAAAAGAGATATGTGTTAGATCTTGTGCATACTGATGTTTGTGGGCCTATGCAAACTAGGTCTTTAGGAGGTGCATTTTACTTTCTGTTATTTATTGATGATTGCACAAGATACACACGGGTTTACTTCCTTAGAAGAAAAAGTGATGTTTTCGAGTACTTTAAGGAATTCAGAACCATGGTGAAAAAGGAGACAGGAAATCCATCAAAATTCTTCGTTCAGATCAAGGGGGAGAGTATAAATCAGGGGACTTCATCAAATATTGCAAAGATCATGGAATAGTATAGCAGTTTACAATAACTCACACTCCACAATAGAACAGAGTCGCTGAAAGGAAAAAAAGAACTCTAGTAGAGTGTGCACGCAGTATGATGAAAGGTAAGAATCTCTCAAATGCATTTTGGGCTGAAGCCATAAATACTGCAGATTATTTAAAGAATAGAAGTCCAACAAGGTGTCTTGATAATGTTACTCCTTTCAAAGCCTTGTATGGTTCCAAACCTCCAGTTCACAATTTGAAAGTATTTGGGTGTAAGGCTTTTGCACATATTCCAAAGGAGAATAGGAAGAAATTGGATGCTAAAGCCATTAAATGTATTTTCATTGGAATCTGTTCTGAATTCAAAGAATACAAACTGTTTGATCCTTCTACTCACAAATTATTTGCAAGTAGAGATGTATTTTTCCATGAGCAGGAAGCAGGAAATCATGACAACAACAGTCATGAGGAATCGCATAGACTTATTGATGAAGGAGTTAAATAAGATAAAAATAAGCCATCATAGCAGCAACCACAACCAAAATGACAGTAGCAGCAGCAAGAAGGAATTAGTGATATCGACACTTCAAGCAGTCACAGTTCACCTAGAGGCAAAGACAGATATTCACCAAGTGGGGACAAAGATAATCACTATGCCCTAATGAGTATCATTTCAAATTTCATTGAACCCACGAGTTTTGATGAATCAAATGAAAACGATGAATGGCGAAATGCAATGGAGGAAGAATATGAATCTATAATGAAAAACAATACTTGGGAATTGACTGAATTGCCTAAACATAAGAAGCCCATTGGATGCAAATGGATATACAAACCCAAGTTTAAATCATATGATAGTATAGATAAATATAAGGCTAGACTGGTGGCAAAGGGGTATTCACAAACATAAGGTATTGATTATGCTGAAACATTTGCACCAATAGATAAATTGAATACTATCAGATCGTTAATTGCGTTAGCTACAAAGTATCATTTGAAGTTGTACCAATTAGATGTTAAATATGCATTTTTGAATGTTGAGTTAAAGGAGGAGGTTTACCTTACTCAACCTGAAGGGTTTTTGGAACAAGGGCAAAAACACTTAGTGTGTAAGTTAAAGAAATCATTGTATGGACTAAAACATGCACCTAGGTCATGGTATGAGAAGATAGACTCTTTCTTTCTTCAACAGGCTTTCATGAGGAGCAAAAGTGATCCAAATATGTATACCAAATTTGATGAGCAGGGGTATATAGTATTTAATTCCTTATATGTTGATGATTTGATAATTACAGGAAATGCAGAGAAATTAATTGATGAAAACAAGGAGCAATTGTCACAATTTTTTGAAATGAAATATCTTGGTGAGTTACACTAATGCCTAGGTCTTGCAGTTTCAAGAAATGCAGACCAAAATTTTGTTTGTCAGATAAGTACTTAAGAGATTTAAAATGGATCAGTGTAAATCTTCTATTGTTCCCATGTAGTAGAATGTGAAACTTTCGTGTGATGATGGTTCGAAGGAGGTGAAATGCCACAATGTATAGACAGTTGGTGGGTAGTTTGAATTATCTCACCACAACCAGACCTGATATTTCATATTTTGTGAGTGTGTTAAGTCAGTTTATGGCGAAACCTCATGAAATCCATTGGAATGCAGCAAAGGCGATACTCAGGTATTTGAAAGAAACACTTGATTATGGTATTAAATATACGGATGCATCTGATGTTGAGTTGACAGGTTACTCATATTCTGATTGGGTTGGAAATTTGTATGATTGAAGATCAACCACTCGATATGTGTTTGGCATTGGATCCAGGATTGTTTCATGCAGCAGTAAAAAGCATCCTATTGTATCTTTGTCTTCTACTGAAACAGAATATAAAGCCTTGTGTGCAGCAACTTGTGAAGTTTTTTGGCTGAGAAGACTTCTTCAAGATGTTATAAAAGAACAAAAGAAACCTACAATGATCAAATGTGATAATCAAAGTTCAATCAATCTTTCAAAGAATCTGATTTTTCATGCAAGGAAAAAACATGTTGATGCTTAGTTTCATTTTTTTAGAGAAAAGTTGTAGTCAAATGAAATAGCTCTTATGTATGGTAATACTAGTGAAAATGTTGTTGATATTTTCACTAAGCCTCTTGGAAAGATTAAGTTTGAGTTGTTTAGGGAAATGTTAGGTGTAGAAGTCAATCCATTCTCCATTAAGGGGGAGACTTTCAAATAATGGAGTAAGAGTAGTTCTCGTTATCTTTAACTTCATTTTGCAGGAATTAGCCTTTTGCAGAGGAGGATGTATTCACATATGTAAGTGCCATCGTATGCTCAGAGTTCTTTCCTAGAAAACGTGGGGAATTAAGTTAAGAGTAAGTTAAAATTACTATGTGTATATCAATTCAAAAAAAATTGAGATTTATTATCTTATTTTGAATCACTATACAAATATTTTTGTTTATTATGTTATTTTGAATCATCACAAAAATATTTTTGATGAGATATGTTCAGTTATTTTGATTCATCATAAAAATATTTTTGATGAGATTTGTTGTTATTATGAGTAAGTCATTGTAAAATGATCAATTCAATGTTTGAAATGAAATGGTTGTCTTAATTAAACTAGAAAAAAAAATTAATATTTGAAAATTTTATTATATAATTATTAAAAATAAAAGAAGAAAAATCAAAATGAAGTATTATTTGATTTATTTATAAATTAATTAGAAAATTGGATTATGAATAATGAAGAGTTATATATATATAATCTATCTTTAAAGTTATGGTCAAGCTAGACATCAAATTGGTGTAGGAGACTTCTTGTTTATAACATAAGGGACCCACTCCTTGTAGTGATTTGACTACTAAAATCTATAAAGGTGATTGTCTCCAAAGTTTGGAACACACATCTCTCTAGAAATCAAACTTATTCCTGAGTGCATATAACAATTGTGTTTTAATGAATTTAGTAGTTTTGTTTATTTTATCCAATGAAACCTCTGCCAAATTTGAGTCAAAAATTAATAGAAGAATTTTGATTTGAAATTGTCTCACTGTGTTAGATTTTTTTAGTGTGAAGTAGAACAAAGATTAAAATACTGGAATGAGTATAAATAATTATGTTATATTCTTATATATTACTTATTAATTATGTTATATTCTTATATATTACTTATTAAATAGAACTATTATTTTATATTATTTTATTAAGTGGTAGGCGTCTCTTATTGGTGATAGTTTAATGAGTCTTTTAATTGCAAATTCTAATTTGATGGCCAACAACAATCAAAGATGTTGGCATATTCTTCGTTTTACACTCAAATCAATGAATGCAATTTAATGTTGATAACTTCCTTGCATTTATGAATGCTTACGTTTTCTTCTTTACTTTTTCACATTTACTTAATATATTAAAGAATTACTGCAATGACCATTGATTGTCACGTTTAACTAATTAAGAAAGATTAATATATATAAATCGGATAACAGTGATTAATTATAAAAATAGCAATGAAGAGCCACTGCTAGCCAACGGTGGTGTGTTTCAATCCTCTAGCATGTGTTTCAACTAGCACTGGATGGTTAAGCTGGACGCAGCTGTGGTTAAGTTGGGCGTCTATCAGCGAAGATCAAAAGTTGAATATGGAATTTAGGAGTATTAGATATCAATTTTATTTTAGCTAAAGTGGTTTTTATTTTCCATATCTTGGCATGGTTTTTATTTTCCCTAACGTGGTTTTTATCCTAGAGTGAGTTTTATTTAAGTCGGCTCCAACCAGTTGTGCATGTTCGGTCATACCAGTTGTGCCTTCTCTCAGTATGCACGCAGTAACTCGGTCAAAGAAGTAAGCTTTTTGTAACAATTTTATCAAAGATGTAGTATAGAACTATTATTTATCAGGTCTTAGTATCAGAACGACTATTTATTTGGTCTTCTTTTCACATGGTAAAAGTGTATGTAGTACCCAGGTCGAATCAAAACTATTGGATTAAAGAATTTGATGTTCATTTTTTCCCGCAGGTATCCTTTGGAAACCCTAAAAGTATTTTCTGTGTAACATGATTTGTTAATAGATATACGGGATCATTACGCCCATAAATCCCACATTAATATTCGTAACCGCAAGGATATGGTAAACAAACATAAACTAGTAATCGATTAGTGGATATTGTGCGAGTTTTCGCCGTAGTGAACAGAAAAGTTTTAATCGAGCTATACTTCTAGATATATATAGACCCACCTCCATTTTAAAATTTCTCCATTTTAAAATTTCAATAAAACCTTTATGTAGGCAAAAATAATCTTTTATTTTTAGTCAAGTTTAATACTATCTTAAATGTTTTTAAGATTATATATTTTCAAAGTTACATCCATATTGTTGAAGATTTTTTTTAATTGATAGAACCAAAAACAATCAAGAATTAAAGAGGAATATATAATAATTAGGGTTTCAAGGTCATGTTGATTGAAATAAATTCAAATAAAAAAATGACTAACTATCGATCCTCGTAGTCATAATGTTTTGTGGTTAACAAAACAAAGTTTTTGAAAATGCTCCCATAAAAACTTGGAAATAATGGAGAAAACACCAACTGTAAGCACCAATTATAAGCTTGAGTTGTGAGAGCTTTAGTTGTGAGAGTCAGTTGTAGGCATGTTAAGAGTCATTTCTTAGTTAAGAATTTAGTTGTCTTTGGTTTGCATGTAACCGACTCGCTAGAGTCTTTTCCTATATAAGGATGTAATCCGTCTTCATTGAATAATACAAAAGTGTGTTTGTTTGCATGGTTTATTTTATCTTGGTATAGAGCCAAGGAGATCGCTGCTGCAAAACTCGTTGCCATCCTTGGAGCATCTGCGTGAGAATAACGTGCTCACTGGAGGAGAGGTCGCTCGCTGGTCCCTGCTGGAGGAGACATTAACGAACCACACCAGTTTGCAAGGCGGTGAGGTAGAGTACGTGCGCAGTTTAATGTCTACCTCTGAGTACTAATCTAGTGACTATTACCTTAAATGGTATACTAGAAGATTATCATATGTTCATAACAGGTCTTGCAGCAAGGGAGAAACCTCCTACGTTTGAAGAATTGACAGGTATCTTGCTGCAAGAGGAAGAGAGGCACGGGAATCTGAAGCCTTGGAGTAAAGATTTGGCACTATGGTCAAATAATAGATCTGCGAGAGGGAGATCACGAGTAAGAGGTAGAGGAGGCAGTTCATGGCAGAGAGGTGGTTCATGGCAGAGAGGCAGTTCATCGCAGAGAAGACAATCTCCAAATCAAGGTATGCAATATGATAGGAATGAGTCAAAGAGTTGTTTTTATTGTGGTCGACCTAGACATATGGTTAAAGACTGTCATAAGAAGAAAAGTGATGAGGCTAGGAATAAACCTAGAACACATTCAGGTCATTATGCAAAAAAAAATTCAAATCAAGATCATAGATTATTTATTGCTAGTGATGATATTGATGAACCCCCGAATTTTGACTCACGGGATCTTAGGCTGTTTGTGTCTAACGCTGCTTTATCTGCTGAAATGAATGATTCTGATGCCTGGTTTGTGGATTCTGGAGCATCAGTACATATGACTTGTAATAAAAATTGGTATGCTAATTTTAAAGAAACACAGAATGGTGCCAGCATATATCTTGGAGATGAACGTGCTCATCAGATCAAGGGATATGGAGACATTCATGTGACATTGTTGAATGGTACTATTCATCACATTCACAATGTGGTGTATGTACCAGGAATAAAGAAAAATTTGATCTCTGTGTCCACCATTACAGATTAGAACTTGAAGGTTGAATTCTTCAAGAATTATTGCATAGTGAAGGATTTGCTGGACCACTTCCGAACTGTTGCAAGGGGTGTCAGAGTAGGAGGTCTATACAAACTTGATGTTACCAGCAAAGCACATCATGCACTAACTTCTGCCACTATGCCAACAGAGATTCTTTGGCATCAAAGGTATGAACACATCAATCATCCTGATTTATTGTTATTACAGAAAAAGAATATGGTTGAAGGACTTCCCATGTTAAAGAATGAGAAATTTTCTTGTGATGGATGTGCATTAGGAAAGATGCACAGAGATGAATTCCCCTCTAATCCTGATAAGAAAAAGAGAGATGTGTTAGATCTTGTGCATATTGATGTTTGTGGGCTTATGTAGACTAGGTCTTTAGGAGGTGCATTTTACTTTCTGTTATTTATTGATGATTGCACGAGATACACATGGGTTTACTTCCTTAGATGAAAAAGTGATGTTTTCGAGTACTTT
>JZKD02S1918241.1:458668-477142 GCA_000966675.3 Picea glauca
AAAACAATAAATTAATTTAAAAAAAATAATTAAGTGAAGAATTTTAAGATAAAATGATATGTATGTTGATAAATTAATTAAACATATTTTCTAGATAGGCAAGAATTTTTTAAGATAAAACATCATGTGTAAACTTAGGACATAAAGAAATTAAACATTCTTCTAAATATATTAGGAGAAAGTTTAAGGTGAAAAGCTATTGTGATTTTAAAGTATAATAGACATAGAAAAAGGTTTCTAGAAAGAATTTTTATAGACAAAAAAATTTAAAGAACAATCATGTTAGTTCACAAGAGTCATTATAGGGAAATGAATTTAGTTTTAATATCAAATTGTATGTTAATCAATTAGAAAATAGTTCCATTTTCACCTTAGTTTCATGAGATGAAACTCATATTTAGTCAAAGAAAAAGATGTCAAATATTTTTTTATCAAATGTTTGCTATAGGTGATTTTTGAGGCCTTTGAATATTTTTTTCCCTTATGTCATATATATTTTAACACTTTCTACATCAACTAACTATTTTTATAATTCATCATTTTAAATCAATTAAACATTCTTTCAAGTTAAATGAGGAATTTAAGTTAAGTGAGGAATTTCAAGGTGAAACCACATTTGTGATTATAAATCAATTAAGCATACTTCCAAGGTAGGCAAAAAAAATTCAAGGTAAAACACCATTTGTGAACTTGGTACATAAAGAAATTAAACATTCTTCCAAAATAGGTAAGAAATTTCAAAGTAAAACACTATTGTGATCTTGCAGAATAATAGACATAGAAAAAGGAGCGGGGAGAGGACTCTTATAGAAAAAACATTTCAAGAGACAAATCATGTTAGTTCACAAGAATCACTTTAGGGGAAAGGAATTCAGTTTTAATACCAAATTGTATGTTAATCCATTAGTAGATTGTACCACTTTCACCTTAATTTCATGAGATGTTATTCATATTTAGCTAAGGAAAAAGATGTAATAAATTTTCTTATATGTGTTTTCTATAATGGATTCTTTATGCCTTTCAACATTTTTTTCCTCATGTAATATGTCTTTTAACAATTTTCTAAACTAATTTAATATTTTTCAAAAAGAGTATAAATCAATTAAACATTCCTCCAAGTTAAGTGAGGAATTTCAAGGAAAAACAACATTCGTGATGATAAATAAATTAAACATATTTCCAAGGTAGGAAAAAAATATCAAGATAAAACATCATTTGTGAACTTGGGACAAAGAAATTAAACATTCTTTCAAAGTAGGCGAGAAATTTTAGGGTGAAATGTTATTGTGATCTTGAAGCAAAATAGACATAGAAAAAGGTGTGGGGAGAGCATTGTTATAGAAAAAAGAATTGAAGAGAGCAATCATGTTAGTTTAGAAGAATCAATCTAGGGGAAATGAATTCAATTTTAATATCAAATTGTATGTTAATCCATTAATAAATTGTACCACTTTCACCTTAGTTTCATGAGATGTTAGTTGTATTTAGCCAAGGAAAAAGATGTCATAGATTTTCTTATATGTTTTTTATATAGGCGATTCTTTAGTCCTTTAAATATTTTTTTTCCTCCTGTCATATGTCTTTTAACAATTTTCTACACCAACATACTATTTTTTCTAAAAGAGCATAAATAAATTAAACATTCTTCCAAGTTAAGTGAGGAATTTCAAGGTAAAAGGACATTTGTGATGATAAATAAATTAAAAAAAAATCCCAAGAAAAAAATGTACTTTATCATTCAATATGAAAATCAAAGTACATTCCAAAGGCGTTTGAAGCACAATCACGAATATCAATCTCTTTAAGAAAAATTAGCAAGGAATCTTAAGGAAACTTCATACTATAATAGACAGGAGAATGCCTAAACACACAGCTCTAAGTATCTTCAAATACATCAATGACCATACAACCATTAAAAAGGGACATAGAATGTTATTCAATACAAATAATTATTTTTCATTCCTAGAAAAGGCTAGTTTCTATCTAAAAAAATTGCTAGTAGGTCCTCCAAGTGACCCTAGAAGAGTGTTGCATATTCATGTGGAAGGACCTGATAATTTCCAATTGGAAGGTCCAATCCTTCCTTTAAGAGTGAGACAACCTTCTCATTGAATTGTCTATAAACATGGACATATTGCACCCGCGAGAAAATAGAAGCAATATATTTTGTTTGTTGTCCAAGTGCCTAGAGTTTTATGTTGAGAATATATATCTCATTTTTCATCCATTTGACCACCAAAGAAGAGTCACCCATCACATGTTCAAGAAGAAAAAAAATTGAGATGGAAAAGTTCAGGAGGTATAAACGAGATAGTAACTCATCTTTGTTATTGGTCCCCTTCCCAGCATTGGATTTAAAGGTATAAAATTGATGTTCACTAATATATATAACAAATCCCACACCACACAAATGTTCATCACCCTGAAACGCCCTATCGAAAAAGGTTCAAGGTCTACTCTAATCAATGTCTAGGAGTGCCACCTTCCTAATTGGTTTTGTTTTAGATGGAGACACTACAAGGAGAACTCCTTCTAGCAGATATTTTTAATGTTACAAAATTTAGAAAAAAATTCAAAAAAAACCTCCACTACAACCTCCTCTATTGGTTGCATAGGTTTTAACGGAGGTTCCATATAACTGGAAAAATTGGCCATGAAGAGGTTGTAGCAGAAGTTTATTTCGATACTTTTATTTTCAAAATGCATCAATGCACTCTTACATAAAATTCTCTGGTGCATACTTACAACTAAAATGCATCAACGTGCCCTTACATAAAATGCCCCAATATGTACATAAAACTAAAAGGCATTGGTGTGTCATTACATAAAATTTTGAATGCATACATAAAATGAAAAGGCATCGATGTGCCTTTACATAAAATGTCCCAGGGCATACATAAAATAAAAAGGCACTAGTGTATTTATAATTATTATGCATCAGATTCTCATTTGCACCTGAAGGTACTGAAATTTCGAATATTCAAGGTGAGATGTCGATGTCATTCTTTGTTTCAAAGCACCACTATTTTTATTACACTTAAAGCATTGATGCTTTTATTATATTTAAATATTTGTTGTGTTTATGTTATTTAAAGCACTAGTGATTTTATTATATTTAGAGAACCGATGTGTATTTGTCACATGTGCACCATAAAATTCTAAAATGATATATATTATCACATGTTATATACACAAGTGTTTCAATATACTTAATATGCACCTGTCCATATAAGCCCTTAAAAAGAATTGATTTATATATTATGGTATGCACCATTTTGTGAGTTCATAAGAATGCACCGATATGTATATATTTTAATAATTATTTTTTTTACAAATTTTCAATTAATCCTCTCAAAATCAAATATTTTTTATAATAATATTTTTTTTTGTATTTCTGATATTGCATTCCGATATAATGCTTGCATTAATGTGTTATCCAATAGATTACACCTATGTTATTTGCAACAATGTAAATCATCCACATATTAATTAATTCGCAATGCAACATTTTACAATATTTGACAACACAATAAAATAAGAAACCCATTTTATTATACACGAATAAGAGACCCATGGTCATACGAAATGAGACAATGTAAAGGTCCACAACAATCAAAATGGAACCAATATGTAATTGTTACACTTATTGATAACATGTTGTCATGCAATTAGACATTGTTTCCACTACATTAAGCAAAATCCCTCATTTTTACAGACAGATAATCCCATACAAATTCTAGTAACATTAAATTATATTGATTTCCATTCATCACTTCAACTGTTATCATCACTCGAGTTGCGTGCATCCAACATTTCTTGATGATTTGTGGGCGATATTGTGCTTTGGTTATTTAAAGATATGTTTTATTACTCGACTTGTTTTTTACATTCCACATGTGCATGTTCCATCTACAAAAATAGAAATAAAGTGTAACAAGTAAATCCATATTTATATAGTAGAATATGTACACGATTGCATAAATCAAAAAGTGTGTCGTAGCAACGAATGATTCATAAATAATGCACATGTTTTTGAAGCTATGCCTAATGCCACATGTGTCAAAATATCTTATGTTGGATCCTCTCCATATTTTGTTTCCTGCATGTTTAATACACCATGAAAACGCATAGTCGATATAATTAATATAAAGGTTTGTTATTTGATGTAGACCCCCCTTCTCTCCTCGGGGTTGCGCGACCTCTCGGTCTAGGATCTTTAAATCTATGAGCTGAATTGGCTCTTCGAACCCTTGCTAGAACCCAACATTACTTTACACATGCCCCTTTTTCTCCTAGGTTTAGGCCCTGTGAGACCTGCAGGCTCATGTTAAGCCCATGCTCCATATTTGGAAATTTGAATAAAAATGGGCGCTAGATATCTGGGCTAGGCCCCTCTTCATCGATGTGACCTCGGGCTATGACCTGGGCCTAAACCTCCCTAAGTGCTTCGGGCTTCGGCATTTCTCTCCTCACATTGAGATCACTTCTTCCAGATTCACAATCCTTTGAAACCATGAAACAAGATCCACGGTCCCCATTCCTCTTTGAGATCGACGAATCAGTTTCCTTCTTCGGAATTCGGGCTTCAGCTGAATCCGTGTGCACACTCCACAAATCCTTTGGAGTGGCTTTCCAACGGAGTGAACCTCCATATTCCATGTGTCCCCTCATAGATCAACAGTCCACATTCTTCTTTGGGATCAATGTCCCATAGTAACTTCGGGCTCCGGCACTTTGGGAAATTACGAATCACCTCTCTACAAAACCTATGGAGTGTTAAGTCTCCGAACTAGCAGATATTATGCCAAGTGTCCTCCTTCATGGATGACCCTAATGACCTCATGACTTCAGGCTTCGTGCATCCTTGCACCTCCACTCTCCTATTCCTTTGAAGTTCTTATGCTCTGGAGTGCAGGGTCTAGTGACACCTGTCCCTTTCCAACGGACGACCCAAATCTGCTTCGAATCTCGGCTCATTGGGATTTATCCCTTGATGCAGACCCCCCTTTCTTTCAAAGTGCTTCCTTCCGGACTCCATGATCTAGGGCCATGCGTCCCCTAGTGATCTACAACCCATATCTACTTCGGCTCTTGGCTCTTCGGGGATTCCTCAACTTCATTCGACTGCTTCCTCCTGGAGCATTAAACCTACGAACTTTTGGATCTCTCGCCACGTGTCCTTTGTAACGGACGGTTGCGATCTACTCCGCTCTTCAAACCATTGGGAGTTATTCACACTCCACAAATGAAATCTCTCGGATTGTTATCTCTCCGGAGTTTAAGATCTATTGACACGTACCCCTTCCTAGTGCTGACGGCTAGGATTTACTCTGGCCTTCGGAGCTTTGACGATTTCAGACTTTTCTCACATGGATTCTCTCGGAGTGCCTCTACTCTGGACCTCCACATCTTCTGCCACCTGTTTCTCTGGACGATGGATAGTTCTGATCCAATTTGGGACTTCGAGACTTCGGCGAGTACGCTCTCTTGTGTGCCTTCAAAAGACATAGGCTCATGCACTTTACCTGGATCTGATGGATGTCAATCCCTCGTGCTTAGATCCAATGGTTGGGATATGGTCTCCTCCTCAGCGTGCTCCTTCTGATGTCTGTACGTAGATCGAATGGTCAAGATCTCTTCCTACAACTCATTTGACAATTGTTGTTGCTCCTCCTCTTGGGCTTCTTTGTTCTCCTGAAATTAGGAAAATTTGTAAGTGTTCAAAGGTTTCGGCCTCTGAACCTTCAGTTGTGATCCTGAATGCTTGGGTATCAACTTGTGATTCTCCTCCTGATCTTTGGGACTTGGAATAATTTTGTATCCTTCTCACTCCTTGCACTATCTCTTCTAAGCTTCAAACTGTCTCAGAACTCCAAAGGGTATCGATCCTTCTGCTTCCTTCAAAGGACTTTTCCGGTGCCCTCCTGGAAACTCAACACTCTCCTGAGCTTTCGAACTTGAACAAGTTCACCTCTGTACAATCCTTGCGCTTGACTGAGCCTTCAGATGACTTCTTTCAACACTTCATCTGAGTGTTGGCATGGTGCACTCCTTGTACAGGTCCTCCTCCAGAGTGTTCAGAAACTTTGTTTCACCTTGAGCTTTAACTGCTCGGACCTCAAAGGTCTCTATCCCTTTTGTTCTCGAAGGGATATATGTGCCCTCTTGGAAACGTTTTCTCAAACACTCCTTGCCGAGCTTATAGGGTGTTCAGTAACTCTGTGAGTGTCTTCTCCTTGACACTCGTCTTCTTAGAACTCGAAATATAGTTCACCTGTGCACACTTGCACCTGCTCAATGCCCTCCTGGTAGAGCTCTACAGAATCTTCAACAATTTTGTCTCTCTATGTCTCCTTTGCAAAGTCTCTCCTCCAAGGTGTTTAACAACCTTAAGGTTCCTCTTGATTTATGATTTCCCTCGTGTGCCCTCTTGGAACATTATTCTATGACTCGTAAGAGTTCATATGCGCACTCCTTGCATTGGCTCACAGATTTTCCACCACTTTGTCATGAACTCCTTACATTTAGCCTAAGAACCCAAAACAACTCAGCAAACTCATAGACAGATAGTGAATTATATCTTGTCCATGCATATGGAATCTAAATCACATATACAACATACATAACAATAGATAGCATTCATAAAACACACATAAAGAATCATATGCAGAAAAAAATGCTTTTTTCCATTAACATGAATGTCTGATTACAATATGTGCAGGTTGGACTGTAACAGAGTCTCGGCTCTCTCCTCTTCTCTCTTATCTACCTTCTATAGCCTCTACTAGGCACGTGCTACAATCAAATACTAAAGGGGCTCCTCAAGCCTTTTTTTTTTTCTAACTCACCTAACCTCATGAGTTACATTGAATTAAATTCAATGGCCATCTAGCCTGAATCGGATCTAGATCCCTCCTTCTATCATCCATTTAAGGCAACCTTAACTAAAGCCTATACAAAGGCATGGCTTCGCTCTGCTCAAGACTTACATCATTTGCTTGCATTAATTATATTTGAAATTTAAAATTTGAGGGAAAAATGAGAGGGTTGGCACCTCTCCCCTCTGTGAATGCACTTTAATGAGATTACAGAGTGTTTAGTAACTTTGTGAGTGTCTTCTCCTTGACACTCCTCTTCTCATAACTTGAAATATAGTTCACTTGTGCACACTTTCACCTGCTCAATGCCTTCCTGGCAGAGCTCTACAAAATCTTCAGCAGTTATGTATCTATGTGTCTCCTCTGCACAGTCTCTCCTCCAAGGTGTTTAGCAAACTTGAGGTTCCTCTTGAGTCATGATTTCCCTGGTGTGCCCTCCTGGCACATTCTTCTCTAACTCGTAAGAGTTCATATGCGCACTCCTTGCGTTGGCTCACAGATTTTCCACCACTCTATCATGAACTCCTTGCGTTTAGCCTAAGAACATAGAACAACTCAGAAAACTCACAGACAAATAGTGAAGTCTATATGTTCCCTGCATATGGAATCTAACTCACATCTACAGCATACATAACCACAGATAACATTCATAAAACACACATAAAAACATTAATAATCATATGCAAGGAAAACTTATTTTTTCCATTAACATGAATGTTTGATTACAATATGTGTAGGTTGGACTGTAACAGAGTCTCATCTCTCTCCTCTCCTCTCTTCTCTACCTTCTACAGCCCCTACTTGGCATGTGTTACAATCAAAGACTAAAGGGGCTCCTCGAGCCTTTTTTTCCTAACTCACCTAAGCTCATGTTGGCAGCCATATTAATCTCTATTTTTACAAGCTGCCTACAAAGGGTTTTTAAATTATCATTACTCGTTGCAACCTTTCTCATTAAACGACACCATTATCCGTCGCTTTCTACGTACCTGCTTTTCGATTTCGTTTTCATACTCATGGTTGGAATTCATGTTTGATTTCATCAAAGGGTTGATGTTCATATGGTTTATCGTTGATTTGTCTTATTTTGTTATGAACATGGCTCTTTCCATGGTTATCACCCCTTGGTCTCGAACACACCTTTGTTACATATGTATTAAACCACCACCCATTTAGAATTTGACTATTGTTAATAAGATTTAAATTTATAAAAACTTTGATTCAATTGTTTATTTGACATTTTGATCGAATCGTGGATATGCATATGATGGTTTTCAACTGTTATGATTTGTATGTGTACCATTACACCGAGGTGTCATTCCAAGTACAACGTGGTATGATGTTTTTGCATGGCCTCGATCTATACGATTTTACTCACACACATAGCATTAACATTCCTGCCTACCATTTCGACCTGCCTTTGCTTTGTGTTGGGGAAGCTCACGGCAATGGCTTTGTGTTTGTTCTGTCAAACCATATCACTAAATCCCTTATTGATTCTTTGTTGTTATCCATGGCTCCTGTGGTGAGGATTGAGCCCAACAATGTCCAGACATTGTTATCATTTGAATATGCCAGAGATGACTTAGAAAGGAATGGTTGGCATGTGTTTGTTGAAAAGTTCGAGGGTTTTAATTTAACAGTTTCTCAAGAATTCGCGTTGACGGTTTTAGAGCAAAAATAGGTCTGTGCAGTTGGAAGTAATTGAAGACTTCTTAAAGCTAATCCCGCAATTGCCTCCCAGAGACATGTTTTTGCATGAGCGATTGTGAGCAAACGGTTTTGAATTAGATCAAACCCTTGAAAACCCAGAACCAAAATGAGCCCTTTTACCTTCTACATCAGTGGTTTCACTAGAAATTGGGTCATTATAGAGATATAGCTCGTCCTTTAGAGGTCAAATCTCATATTTTCTCTGTGGCTGAAAGGTGCGTTTTGGTCTATTTGCAATTGTTGAAACGTTTATTACCTCTCCAGGCCTGTGCCTCAGAACCCCTCTCACCCGTCCAGCCTTGTGCCTCAGTCTTCTTCTATGAACCCTTGATCAATCCAAAGGATTTGTAACAGCCATAAACTTCTAAACTTCATTAAGTTTCACAAACATTTTATAAAGTAAACTGAAACAATAACTTGATAGCATTATAATGATTTTCATAACAGCTACTTCTGTAACTTATATTTATAAATAAATATTGAATTCATGACAGGAAGAAATAAATACATAACTGAACAAAGTACCTGGTCCTGATGCTAATTTATGTTGTCTCTGTGCCTTGCTTCTTCCTTCTTGCTATCTGCCCCTCAGATCAATCCTGCCACAAACAAGAAAATAACTGCCCAAAAATATTGTCCTCACTGCCAACTAGGAAAACTACCTAGCTCCAGAATATCAACGGATATCCTGGCCCTCTGTGCCCAAAACCTCCAGCAAATCGGTGGCTCAACTGATCAAAATCACCACCAGAAACTCTCTCTGCTCACAGCAAGTCAACAATTCCTGGCATCCATTCCCCCTCCTGTCGAATGGTGCCCACATCCCCCTCTTCTCGTCCCTTATTCCTCCCTGCCGACTCACGCAGTTACTCCTTCAACCACCCCCCATCCCCCGTCCTTCGTCATGAGTTAATGTTTTTATCTTCTCAGGATCCATGGCTATCCCTCTCTGCATACGCCACCATTTTATAACATTTTCATTGATCTTTTAAATTATAATTCTCAGGTCATTAAATGTGCTCTGTAGTTAGAGTATTACTTAGTTAATCACAATCATTTTCTTTTAATTAATTGTACCTTATAATCTTTAATCATTTATTCAATTAAGGTCATTACAGGATTTTCAAGCAGTCTGTCAGCAAGTTATACATCCGCGGGGTCTATTGTTTTTAAGAACGTGGAAGCAGCGACTGCCATTGTGAATTCGAAAATTGCTTGATTAGGACGAATCCCTTAATCTGAGGTATGGTGTTTAAAAATAAATTTGGGATGATTTTATTCTTTTTTAAATTAGGATGCATGATTTGTTTCTACAAATTACATCTAGTCTATTTTGATTGATTCAATAAAACACGATTCTAGTTATAATTATAACTAGCTACACAATCATGAGATTTTGTAGCTAGTTACTAAAATTTGGATTTCATGTTTTTACAACCAAAATGCAATCTGAAATTGTTTATTCTTGTGTGTTTACAGGTACATATGATTTCTAAAGAATATTTGAATCGCTGGTGGCATCTCTTAGCATGTTATTTCTTTATGTGGTTTTAGAATAGGCTGTTAGTTTTGATAACAATGAGAATCTGGGAGGTTGCATCCCCCATAATTTTTGGAACAAATTTGATGATATCCACGGGAAACGTTTTGATCCTGTAGCCTATATAAATGTATTGTTTTGTAAACTAAGGACCATCGCTGCCTGGGAGCAGAAACTATGGATTTATGAGTGACAGACTTGAATGGAAGTTGATATTGGCACAGCTTTAGCTTCGATATATCGGTTTTTTTTCAAGTTTTGGTCATTTTGATTTGTAATTAAATTGTGACTACTTTAGATATCATGGTTTATTACAGATTAATGTGATGAAATTTATATGATGTCCGTGTTTTATGTCTCTCAATTTATATACAGCAATTACTCTGTTCAAATTTGATGATTAGAAGGTTAATCTTCTTTATTCAATGAGCATTTATATACAAAATTTTACAGCCATATTTATCTTAATGTGATCATTTGTAAAATCATAAAATTGTTGTCACTACTTCTCTTATGTTCTGTTATTAGCATTCGATCATTACTGATTCACGTTTACGAGAAGCATTTGGAAAATCTGGTGCGGGTAGGCCTCATCAAACAGCAAAATTAGATGTTGTACACATGATGAATAGGAGATGCGATTACAGGTTAGTTTGCTTTCTTTATTTTATTAGTTAAATTAATATAGGAATTTCATGTAGTCTAAATACATTGTATTGTTTGTTATCTTTATTTTTCAATTAGACAGTTGCTATTTCATTTCTTGTTCATAAACATTATAAAAATAAATCAAAAAGGCTGAGTGATAGTTTTGTTGTCGTTAAATAAATCAATTCATATTTGATTTTCGCAGATTTAGATTAAAATTTGCATTTTGTAAATATTACACATATATTAGAGATATGATCCTATAGATATATCGTAGAGCTATTTTATAAATATTAGTTAGTGAACTGTAGGTATATTGTAGATTTGTGTATAGCTTTCAGCGAGTGTTTTTTTTTTTGTTTATTAAGTTATCTTCTTTAGTTTTGTTTTCCATTTTCTTAGGACTTAGATCGGCCAATGGAGCCGCTAAACCTGTCGGAGTGGATCAATCCAAATGGATTGGGTTAAGTAGACAACCTCGGACCATATTCACTCCTCCAGTTGACGAGCGGTCAATTTCGCCCGTCAACAGCTCATAAGTTACATTGAATTACATTCAATGGCCATATAGCCTGAATCAGATCTAGATCCCTCATATTGTCATCCATTTAAGGTGACCTTAACTATAGCCTGTACAAAGGAATGGCTTGGCTATGCTCAAGCCTTACATCATTTACTTGCATTAATTACATTTGAAATTTAAAATTCGAGGGAAAAATGAGAGGGTTGGTGCCTCTTCCCTCCGTGAATGTTCTTTGATGAGCTTATAGAGTGTTCAGTAAATATGTGAGTGTCTTCTCCTTGAAACTCCTCTTCTCAGAACTCGAAATATAGTTCACTTGTGCACACTTGAACCTGGTCAATGCCCTCCTAGAAGAGCCCTACAGAATCTTCAACACTTTTGTCTCTCTGTGACTCCTCTACATAGTCTCTCCTCCAAGGTGGTTAGCAACCTTGAGGCTCCTCTTGAGTCATTATTTCCCTAGTGTTCCCTCCTAGCACATTCTTCTCTGACTTTGATGCGCACTCCTTGCGCTAGCTCACAGAATTTCCACCACTCTGTCATGAACTCCTTGCATTTAGCCTAAGAACCAAGAACAACTCAACAAACTCACAGACAGATAGTGAAGTCTATATGTTCCCTGCATATGGAATCTAACTCACATATACAACATACATAACCACAGATAACATTCATAAAACACACATAAACATATAAAGAATCATATGGAGGAAAAACTACTTTTTTCCATTAACATGAATGTTTGATTACAATATGTGCAAGATGGACTGTAACAGAGTCTCATCTCTCTCCTCTCCTCTCTTATATACCTTCTACAGACTCTACTGGGCATGCATTACAATCAAAGACTAAAGGGGCTCCTCGAGCCTTCTTTTTTCTAACTCACCTAACCTCATGAGTTACATTGAATTACATTCAATGGCCATCTAGCCCAAATCGGATCTAGAACCCTCCTACTGTCAGCCATTTAAGGTGACCTTAACTATATCCTGTACAAAGGCATGGCTTGGCTTTGATCAAGACTTACATCATTTACTTGCATTAATTACATTTTAAATTTAAAATTCGAGGGAAAAATGAGAGGGTTGGCACCTCTCCCCTCCATGAATGTGCTTTGATGAGATGGACTGCTAGCGCACTATTGAGGTGGAGCGATGCTCCTGCATCATACTCCATTTTTGTTAAAATAATGAGCTCCTCTAATTTGTTATTGAAATCCCCCTAGATCCCAAACTTTCCCTTGTATCTTTCCTCTTGCTCCTCTGCTTTGTTGTTGTTGCTTCTTCTTCTTCCCTGCTACTATGGTAGGCTCTCCTCTGTTTAGTTTCCTCCTGCTAACAGCTTCTTGCATTGATCTCATCATCAACCTCCTTACCTCCTCAATCACCTCTTCCAGCTGGTCTGTTGGTTGGCTCTTATTTTGCAATTTTCTTGGCTGCAACTCTTTTTCCTCATACACATCAAAGGGAAGATCATCTTGTTCCCCCATGTTGTTTTCTTCTTCTGCGACATTATCTTGCCACCCTGTTTCAGACTCCAGTTATGCAGTCTCATCATTGATTTGTTGCTCAGATTTCTCCTATGATAGATTAGCTTATGTCAGCTCTCCTTTGTGTTGGTTCAACTCCACCTTCTTCCAGTTGCTCCTCATAATGGAATTCCTCTTTGATCTGCTTGACTGTCTCTTCATGGAAGATTTTTACTGGCTCTGGATGGTTCAACCAATCCTCCAGCATGTTCAATTCCATCTCCCATTGAGTGATAATATCAACTGTGTGCTCCTCTTCCTCTTCTCCTTGGGAAGATTCTGATATTGGCTCCTTCATCATGACAGTCACAATTGGTTTTCCTTTCTCTGTTGTTGTTGCACTCTCAGCATGTGCATTAGCCTCCATTGGGTTGATTGGTAGGAATATAATGATTCCTCCAATGATTAGACTATACCTATGATACTTCTCTATCGAAACTCTTTGTTGATCTGAACTCTTAACATAGTTCATGAGACTCTCAAAGAGTCTCATCTCTTTCCCCTTTCCCACATGGCAACTTGGGGTTTCCACTCTACCCACCTGGCAACTCATGAGATCAATTGATCTCTCTGTATTTCCCACCTAGCAATCTAAACTTTCATCACTGTCCACCTGGAAGTCACTGAGATCAATCACTGACCTCCTTCCATTGCCCATCTGGCAACCTGAAATTTCATCTCTGCCCTCTTGGTCGTTCATGAGATCCTTGATTGATCCCTTCTCCTCATCATCACTGAGGCTTTTTCCAATTTATGCCTCACAAATGTGAACCACTTCCTCTATGTATCTGAGGCTTTCAACATGCCTCAATCACCTTCTCAACAACTATCATTGTCCTCTGACCAACAATTTTTGAACTGACCATTTTACCTTTCTCTTCATGGGCCATTCATAATTCCAATGTACATGTGCTTCCTGCTGCATTTTTAATGTCATCCTCTCTAGTTCTGCTCTAATGTCTTGGAGTTCTTTGTCAATTTCTGTCTTTCTTTTATGTTGGAGCTCCTTGTCTTGACTAGGCCTATGGCCGTCAGTACCCATCTTTTCTTTCTTCACCCTCAACCCACCTGGTTGTCTATTTTCTACTCTGCAACTGAGAGCATATCCATCTTCTCCTACACCCTACCTGGTTGTCTAGCATTTGTTGTACGCCTTGCAAAAGTATTTACAGAGATTCACACTCTCTCTCCCTTCACCTGCTCTCTACAGATAAACTTTAACTTCAGATACCATTTGATGTTATCAGATTATCCCCTTTCACCTTCTTGCCTTTGCCTACGATCTGCAGACAAATTTTAAGCTTTGATACCACTTGATGCAGACCCCACTTCTTGTTGAGATTCAACAAGAATATCCTAGTGAAAATTATGCACCTACACTAGGATGGAGCCTCAGGCTATTTTTAGGTGCAAGTCTATTTTTAGATGATGAGCAAATTCTATTTATAGATGATGTCTATTTATAGATGGTGAGTGAATTCTATTTATAGATGTATGTCGACTATTATTATCCCTTAATAATAGTTGGACAATAAATATTAATCTATTCTCAATGAGCACTTGGAAATAGTTAACTGAAGTGGAAAATCAGTTAGCTATAGGAAATTCGAGTTCAAAGGTTGATTGGTGGGACATGCAAGTCAAATTAGTTATAACTGAGTGATTCGAAGTTGTAACAGAGTTATATGTGTAGTTAAGTGAGTTAAGATCAATTGTACTAGTTGTAATTGAACTTACACTAGTGAGAGATTAGTGAATTAATTATTAATTAATTCACAATCAGTGATCTCACATGCAACTGAATATTTACCACTGTTAACTACATGCATGTCAGATCCAGTGGAGACCCAGTTGAGATAATAGGTGAAAGGGGCAGTCTGTCTATCAGTTGTGACATTAGTGAGTGCACTCATGAAACCACACACACATTGGATGTGCCCATGAGGAATGTGCAGCCTAGGAAAGAGGGATTCATTCATTGTAGGCATTTCCATTAGCAGGGATTGCGCAGAGGAGGCAGGTTTTCTGGAGGCAGTAAATTGGCACATGCATTTGCCAATTTTTGTATGATAGTGTAAGACGATTGCATATTGTACTGAGAGATCTTGGATTAGATTTTTGTATGAGATTGTTTCATGGTCCATGATATATACATGATATATACATAATATATGATAGTGAGGTTTTTAGCTTTATGCTTTCCCAGTAAAACATCTGTGTTATGTGTGATTGATCTTTCTTCTTGATATTTCAATTGGCGATCGTGTTTTAAATTCCGCAAGATTTTTAATAGAAGAGATTATGTATTTAACAGTGGCATATAATTGTTAGATCAGGAGAATCCAGGCAATACATAATTTGTATTAAAATTTCTACATGGTATCAGAGCACAAAAGATTGCAGAAGTTGAGTTTGTGATTGGATAGAATTCGAATTTGCAGAAAGACTTTCTTGGTGCTACAACTGATTCAAGATCAAAATGGATTTCAATGGCTTAAGGTTAGAGTATGCACTTGAGGGAAGATCAAAATAAATTGCTTGGAAGGAAGGGATGAAGGAAGTACTCGAAGACAATGGCTTGAAGGAATTCATTTACAACGATGTTCCTAAGCCAGATGTTGCAGATGTTGTAAATATTGATGCATGGAAAAAGAAAGTGGGAAAGGCGAGGAGGATCCTATTGGAGGGAGTACAATACCACATTATCTCAAACCTCCATGGGAAAGCCACACCATATGTAATGTGGAAGGATTTGACGGATCTATTCCAAAAAATCAACGACCATAGGAAATTGGCACTCAAAGATAAACTCAGAAAGATCAAGATGGAAAAGGGAGACTCCATTCCAAAATATCTCACGAAGTTTGTCCAATGTCGATATGAGCTAGGGAGCCTGGAAATAACAGTTTCTAATGATGACTTGGTGAGCTTGGATCTCCTAGGACTTCACAATAATTGGCACAGTTATCAAGACTCTGTCAATGGAAGGGAAAAATTGCTAGATTGGAAACGACTATGGTCAGATCTAGCGCAGGAGGAGTTCAGGAGGAACACTAGATATGGCTCTTCATCAAAACAAGATGATGAAGAGGATTGTGATTTGGTTGCTAAGGCAAGGAAAGGTAAGGGGAAGAAATTCCATTCAAAAGATTCTAAAGGCCAGAAGTTGTATTTGTCCAAAGTGAAGTGTTTTTACTGTCACAAACATGGGCATCTCACTACTAACTATCCGTAGAAGAAGAGGAATAAGAAGGTTTTTGGAGCTGCATCTGGTGAGGCCCTTGCCTCGTAATTTGAACTTGACTTCTCATTGATCACATGCATGGTGTCAAGTGCATTGGGATTTGTGTGGTATTTGGATAATGGTGCTTCCTTCCACATGACAGGAGATAACGATATTTTCAGTGACTTGGAGGAGAAAGATCTCAAAATGCATATAGAGATAGGTGATGATGGATGATACAATGTGAATGGAATTGGTACCATTACCTTTCAGAGGGATTCAGGTAAACCATTTCAATTGAAATATGTTATGCATGTTCCAGGTCTAAAGAAAAACTTGGTCCCAGTCGCAATGTTGGAGGACAGAGCCTATGACGTTGTTTTCAGCGATGGAAAATCTTTCCTGCAACATAAATGATCCAGGGGATCAAATTTTGCTCAAAATTCAAAGTGATAGGAATTGATTCAAATCAAACGGGTGTGTAGGCCTCCTCATCACAAACCCAACGCAACTCGTTCGGGTTCAAACAGACATCGGATGAGTGAGATATCGCATTCTGTTCAAATCGTCAAACAGGCAAAAAAAATGTGTTGATTGTATAGTCCGTATGGATGTTGATGTGGCAGGGCCGTACGATGACATGGCAGTGTTGTGCGCTGATGTGGAAAAGGCTAAGTTGGTAGAAATTTGGAAATTATGTGGACGAATCAGCATCCGACATGTGGCATCTTGGTGGCGAATGGATTGGTGACACGTGGCCTGTTATCGCACAGTTTGTATTTTAGGTCACAGGCTATAGGATAGAGGAAAAACTGGCGTAACAAGAACCTTCCCCACCCAATGTCATCTCGATGGGGAGGTTCTTTATGTTTAGGGAGGTTATCCCAGGGGAGACGTCCCCGGTAACCTGTGAGGAGGGAAATCTCAACACTTGACCTTCTATCCATTGCCTCTTCAAACTTGACCTCATCTTATCTATAACATTTTTTATTGAATGAAATCAGATAGTTAAGAAGTACTAACACTTTGAGTTATAGCCTGCAAATATACATATTGTGTTGTTATTATCTTGTTCCGGGCAGGTGTTTTCAACAAGGACTTCACTTCTTTATTGGCTGATCAGTCGGACTATCTGATACTGGTGGTAGCCTGCAAGGAGGGAAATCTTAACACTTGACCTTCTATCCATTGCCTCTTCAAACCCCAGGTTACCAGGGATGTCTCCCCTGGGATAACCTCCCTAAACAGAAAGAACCTCCCCATCGAGGTGACATTGGGTGGGGAAGGTTCATGTTACGCCAGTTTGTCCTCTATCCTATAGCCTGTGACCTAAAATACAAACTACGCAATAACATGGCCCAAACAAGGGCCGCCACGTGTCACCTGGGAAATGGTTTAAAATTTGTGTAGTCGGCAGGACTCGACCCCACGACCTCTGGGCAAGGGAAGAGCTTTGGGAAGGGTCACCCAACCGGCGTGCCCACCGTTGGTTCTTGTTATATAAATGGTTTTAAAATTATTTGAATTTGTATTGTGTAATGGTTGGGTGCGGTCCAACCCCTGGTCACATATGGTTTACCACATAACCACCATCGCGAGTGCGTGTTTTTAAAATGAATTTGGAGCCCGCGTGCTTTTCCACTTGGCGCTTTACCATAGTTTTAAACCTTGGCCCCTTTTGTATGCGCGTGCAGTCATATGGTAAGCCACATGCCCAATGGTTTGGCGGTTAGGAGCTAGGCTTCCTAACCGTCCTACAGTTTGCACGGTTTTTGGTTATACGCCCGGTGGTAGGTTTTAGCACGAAAATGAGAACGTGTGCTAGGTTGGACACATAGAGGTGCAATTTGGCGATCCAAAGACAACAAGTTTGCAGGGGAATTTCCAGGAAGCCTATCTTCTTCAACTTTTGGCCAAATCAGGTGCCGAAAAAGCCCATCTAGGGGTTTTTGGACGTTCTGAAGCCATTGGATCCATATATTTGGAATTTTGAGCATTGTAAAGAACATATTTTAGCACTTTGATCAAATAATATAAAATATCCATTGGACGCTGGACCAGGAGATGTAGCCCAAGAGAGGGGTGAACTCCTTTATCATTTGTTGTGTTATGTGTTTACTGTTCACTGTTATTTGTTGCTTATTATCTGCATCTTGAATGTGTAATTTTTATAAAAATTTGTGTTTGCAAAATTGATCCATTTTCATAAGAACACTTGAATTAAAACTTGCAAATATTTTCAAGAATACAAGCCTTTATCATTTTCAGATCAAGTTGGTATCAGAGCTTAGGTTTTTGAAGGCTTTATTATTTGCAAGTGTTTTGTTTTTTGATGCTCACAAGGTTGAAACTCACAAGAGGAGAAGGTCAACTTGTAGAGCCAAGTTCTCATCCTTCAAGAAGAAAAATTATATCATCACC
>JZKD02S1918241.1:495658-506545 GCA_000966675.3 Picea glauca
ACACTCTCTTTGTCTTCCCCTCTCCCCACCTCACACTCTCTTGCTTCCTATCTCTCCACCCCCCCTCTCTACATTGCAAGGAAATAAATGTCCTTGACCTAGACATGTCAAGACCTCTACCTAGAACTAGACATAGAAAGACCTAGACCATGACCTATACCTATATGATTACCATGACCTAGACCTATACTATGACCATGACATAGACCATGAAATAGACCTAGATCTAGACCTAGACCATGACCTAGACCATGACATAGATCTAGATCTAGACTTAGACCATGACCTAGACCTATACCATGACCATGACCATGACTTATACCATGACCATGACCTATACCATGACCATGACCATGACCTATACCATGACCTAAAGTTTGGCATATACCATGACCTAGACCCCCCTAGCTCCATATAAGCCTAGGCATAATCTATACTCAACCTTTAACCCCCTCCACACTTGATCCCTAAGTGAACTTTTCATATACCTCTTATTAAATTCCCCACATCCCTTGCACCCACATGAACCACGTATTGATAATCTGACCATTGATTTATTCTTCAAAACACTTTCAATCATGAACCCTTAGGTCCTAGTTGTCCCCAAACCCCTATACATATTTATTCATATATAATTTTGGTATATAATAAATGCTATATATGTTGCAATAATATCATGCAAGTGCTCTTGTGACTTGAAATTCTTGTGTTTGTGCACTCATCCATGCCCAGCAGGAACATGTGTGCATTCCTAGAATGCACACGTGCTTTAGTGCGCACACATGTTAGGAACATACATGCATTCATGTTGGGAATTTTTATGTGCCAAGCACACTCCTCTACCTCATTTATCTCAAAAACTCAAACAAGATCAACATCTACATGCCAAAATAGTAGGAATAAACATTTTTTTGTTCTTTTTGTCTTGTTGTTTAATTCATAGACAATTTTTTGCTATTGCAAGACAATTGTGGGAAGAATTGGAAGACAAATTTGTCCAAGTGGAATTGGAATTGTTGGTTGTGTCTTATTGTGGCTTCCTAGAATTGGAAGACAATTTTGTCCAATTGGAATTGTTAGTTGTGTATTCTTGTGTAATACCAAGAAACATTTCACCAATTGGAATTGTTAGTTATGTAATACCAAGACAAATTTATCCAATTGGAATTAGAATTGTTAGTTGTGTCTTCTTGTGTAATACCAAGACAAATTTGTCCAATTGGAATTGGAATTGTTAATTGTGTCTTTTTTTGTAATACAAAAACAAATTTGTCCACTTGTAATTGGAATTGTTAGTTGTGTCTTCTTGTGTAATACCAAGACAAATTTGTGGTGGGGTGCTTGGAAGTCAATTTTTCTCTTTAAACATGGGGAACCTATGAAATCAAGAAATAAAGTCCTCGAGGAAAGAGAAACCCATCGAAAAGGTAGAAGAAGAAAGAGAAAAGGAAAATTTATGTCAAAGCATAGGTTTTTAGAAGAGGGCATTCAAATTTCTAGTGGAATAGATGTCGCTATTGTTTCTCCTCCATCACCACAAGCAAAGCGCAGGAGTTCAATAGAGAACAATCCAATCAGTATCTCTTCAAGACAACTTGTTGTGGATGACCTAATGATGGAGGATTTTCTTGGAGATGATTATACAATGGATGAAATTAGAGAGGCAATTGGTGCACAACATTATGGTGAAGAATTTCCTATGGTGCAACCTCTTGTTGGACAGTCAGACGTTCCAGAAACTAGTCAATCCCATGTCCACTCTCCTCCTAGAATTGATCCATCAGTGATTGAAGGGGAAATAACTCCAACATTGTTAACTTCACGGTAGGGAAGTCAAGAGTGCCAAAATAGGATTTCATCGTCCCTACCTAGATTGAGAAGTGTGTGGAAAAGAACTCCTAAACGCATTCATATGGATGAAAGTGGTCTAGAATCACTTGAAGGTAAGTTACATAACCATACTATTAATTGTCATTCTTATAAAATCATTAAAGAATATTTTGAACCAAAATCCAATGCCGCTAAATGTCAATTATTTTTTACGTTGTTAAAATCTAGAAGTTTCATTATTGTTAGGAGAATTCTAGGCATTAAATAGTCGAAAGTTTTTTAAAAAGTCATCATATTGTTAGAAACCTTGTATATTGTTTGTTGGGTATGTGTTATATTCTTTGCATGGGTGTGTGTGTGGGTGCGTCAAATACGACAACTGCGTCTGACGATCCCTACCACTAGAGCTCTGTCGTGTGCATTGGACGCTTTCCTAGGGGGGTCACAGGGGGGGGCAGGTATGCCCCCATTGGTTATGCGTAGCATTCGGCAATGGGCGGTAGCCCAGGGCCGATGGGGTTCTGGGCAGTGCCCCGGAAATTGTTTTTGGGGCATTTTTTGCTATTTTTAGAGGATTTTTCTATTTTTAACGGATTTGTAAATTAATCCTGGATTAAGGGATTAGGGTTTTGGTATTTATGGAGTACCTAAAAACATTTTATATATTGTATGGTGAATGGTGAAATTCGATATAATGAATATAAGAAAGGTTTTCCCGGTTGAGGGTTTTCGGTATAAAATCTCTGTGTACTCTGTGTATGAGCCATTGATTAATTTATGTATTGCTTAAGAATCTATATGCATTGCTTTACTCCGCAGGTTTAAAACTTACATGATTTTCAAAGACTTGGTAAGAAATAGCATTCTAAAGACCGTAATGTATCCCGACGTGTCTTATCACAATCAATTGTTAGCAAGATCGCTATAAAACATCATTTTCTGCAATAAACCTCTCATCTCATGAAATGCAATAGAAAAATCCTTAGAAAGTATTCTCATAGACGAGATAGACTCAACACAAGTGGCCCAATAGATTTGTGGGCCTTCACTAGTAGTCTACCTTATTTTGACATGAAGTTAATTGGAGCAGTTAAGGGAATAGTACAAGATTTTTGGCATGAAAAATCTAGGCCTTCTTCCAACCAAACATATGAACTAAAATTGAGAATGGAATCTAGAGACCATGAACCCCATATTAAACAGTTTCTTGACATTAAACAAATAGAATTGTATGAGAGATTCAGGACACTACATAGTCCACTTAACTTGGGCCAAATATATGTCCATAAATACAAGCCTTGGTATGTGTTCACCAAAATTTGGTCATCTATATTTTCCCGCTCTTGGATTCATAAAATCATTGATATCAAAATAAGATATTTTTTTTTAACTTTTATAAGTTGTTTCTGCAACCCTCAATCTTAGCTTTGTCATGCATTTTTTGGATCATAAATTTGTTTCTATATGCCTATATTATTCAAGATTTTGTCCAAAGGTTTGACGAAGAGATTATGAAGAATTTTTCTAAGTTTCATGTTCTCCTCTCCATTTTCGAATTAGGACTGTTATCCCCTAACGTAGGGATAACTAAGGAGATTATGTATCAAGGCCTACATGTCCTAGACATGGAGTACCAAGAGCCAAATCGACTTGAGCATGGCCCTAGAGGGCTCATCCTTTCATTCTTCAGTGCCTCCACTTTGACATCAATAGTAGCATCCATCACCTTGGCCTAGTTTTGCAGCAAAAATGGATCTTAATCCATGAGGTAATGAGTTAGGGTATCATAGTATGTGTCACTCTAATCCTCAAAACCTTTGAATACGTGCATTTAATTCTTTTTTTCTAACAGGTGCTTAGATCTTATGCTCTTCCACTTGACCATACCTACGGGGAATGATAGGATGCCCTAGTAAGTTGGTACCCATAGGGTTTGATTTTCCATTGGGGGGATTCATGAAAGGTCATCATCCACTCCCACCATACCTACCACTTTTCATATTTTTCCCGCTCATCCATCCCATTACATTGGTCTGGGCATTGGGTTGGCCAAATATCTAAGGGTTGTACCTTACCTTGTGGGAAGAAAGGGATAAATCCCCAGAGGGAAAAAGTAGTTGGAAAAATACAAAATCCAAAAGAATGAAACCTTGATATGCTTCCCCCAAGGATCCCCGAGAAAGAAATAAAAATCTTCTCAGCAAGAAACAAAGGGACACATAAAAATAATAAAACAAGACCTAGTTAGAGGATAGGGGGTCTCATCATGAATCATCCTATTAGGTCCATGAGCATGTAGCGGTATGAAACTACCAACAGCTAGTCACCACGCCAGGGTAGTGGCTCTTGGTGGCATAGCCAAGATAAAGGGGGTTTCATCACGAGCCAGCCTTCTCCTTTCCGTGAAATTATTTTGGGTAACATTTCCACCACTAGTCACCATGCCAGGGCAGTGTCCCTTAACTAGCCTCTTGAAATAAAAAGCAATAATAACAAATATAAAAGGCATGAATGGGCTTGGAAACATTTGCATCCATGACAAGTGCATCTCACCCTCTTCAGAGGCAACCACAGGTAAGACATACATTTCCTTGCTATCACTGCACCCCTTACCCAGACATCCCTTACTACCTCATCCACTCACATGGCCTAGGTTTTACTTCTCCCGAAAACATCCCACATCCAATGAGCATTATCCCAATAGGACATCCTAGCGTTTCCTCCAAATTTGGCTTGTATATTAGTATAATGTATTTGAGAACTTATCTAGGTAAAGGGGATTTTATGCACATGTTTAATAAACTTGATGATTAGATGTGATTGACATTGCTATGATCCTTGTGACTTATGAGCCCATGGAGGGTGTATTTTTTTATGTTGCAGGGCCACACCTGATGGATAGGTACACATGGGGAGATGATTAGTTCGGACCTCCATGGGGATAAAATCCCACCAGATGGATGTTGAGACCCCAGCAGGGGGTAAAGACAGATCAGAGGATTGCATCACAGAGAGAGGAGGATGTTTCACCAGGGGCAACTTGGCAGACCTAGACCCAGGGGGGGTATGCCCTTTCCATCATGATGTAGGCCTTGGAAGTCCCATGACATCACCCAGGTCACCCATGATGTCATTCAACATTTTGGGAGGTTTTTGAGGTAGTTGTGTGCCAAGTGGAACGTGTGGCAGGTTCCTGAGGCCCAAGAAGGCCTAACATTTTGCTCCAAGAGGCCAACATTGCCCAAAAAGGGCCTAACATCACTCTAAAAGGGCATGATGTCACCTTAGCAGCTTGATTTAGGGTGTAATTGTGACATTTAATCTAAAAACTGGATAATATTTGTAACTGGCCATGTCGACCTTTTTTATCTAATTTTGGTCTTTAGTATTCTATAAATAAGGGGAAATTGCCTCTTATTTTGGATCATCTTTCACTCACACTTGTGAGGTCCGAAATTTGCGCCCTAATTAGGGTTTCATGACTAAAATTTAGTGCACACTTGTTGAAGGAAGTCTATTTTTTGGTTTTTTTGGCATTTTCTTAGTAGAAAGTCTACAACTAGGTGATGTGCTAGATTATTCTTTGTGAATGTAAGTAAAATTCTACAATTCTCCTTTCTTTTGAATGGTTATAGTATCTTTACTTTGCATTTTTCTAAAGATTATGAAATTGCTAGCCCAAACCTTAGGAGATCAAGCACATGTTATTGTGCTTATCTCAATTTACTATCCACATACTAGATTGTGCGAAGGAGCCATTTTTCTTGAAGCCATTGCCAGGGCCTTGCCATTGCAACACCCTAGAACCTTTTGCTTCATCTTAGCCATCACTTGCTTCATTCTTTGAGTTAAAGAGGGAGGAAATCTACTAAGTCTTAGGGTTACCTAAACCTTAGTAGTCCTAGGGTTTGTTGGTTGAAGCCTTGTCTTACCAACACTTCATCCATCAACTCCTCTTATCTTTAAACATTATCATTTTTCTCCTTCAACATTTGCAGCCACTTTATTTACTCCATTTTCCCTAAGAAAGCACTAGTCTAATATCTCCTTTGAGTATTTTGATCAAACAACCTTCAAACCCTATTCTTAAAACAACCTATTAACACTTTCTAACCCTACAATAGCTTCATCTACTAACCTGCTTGTTGTTTTTATTAAAGTAAGTTAAATCCATTAAATGCAGCATTAAAAGCTCATAAAGAAATTGTAAAGGCTGAATTATAGTTTGTCTTATGTGCTTCTATCAAATGCTAATGATATAGCTTCAATGGTTGATGATTTTGAGTCATATTGAAGATTGTCTTAAGACATTTTATGTGAAGTATTGCTCTTTAAACATTGTGTTTATAATATTTTTGTTTACTTCATTATATTTAGAAAACTTGCTTTGTTTAAGAAAGTTAATGGTTTTATGAAGTGCTAACCAACAAGTGCTCTTGCAAATATATATTTTTCCTGTTTCTTTGTTCTGGGCAGGTACACTTCTAGCATATTATATCTTAATTGGTTATTTAACCGGACTTTCTGATCGGTGGTGACTTGTGAGAGAGGACCTTTTACCTAGCTACTTTCCCTTTACCTTCTCAAAACCCCAGGTCACCAGGGACATCTCCCCTGGGCCTACCACCCTAAATATAAAGAGAATTCTTATTGAGGTGATAGTGATAGGATTAGTCTCCAGTTGCACCAATTGTCTTTCCTTTACCATCTCTTCTATCAAAGTAAAAATTGTGCGATAACATTTTGGCGCCATTGTTGGAGAACACTGAGTCAATTCTCCTCAAAGATGACACTTTTTTGGTAATCCTTTCCTCAATAATATTTATCTTACAAGATTATGTGGTGACTCCACTAAGGGTGATTCCCTTACCTCTTTCATAATTTCAAGAAAATTATTTGGCGACTTCACAAATGACGACCCGTAGTGGGCATAAGTACATACCCCCTTCTACTACTGTGATTTCTATTACCCCTGCAAACCATGTTACCACTAAAAATCCTCCTAAATGGTCTCATAAACATATTTTTGACTCTTTTTATCTAGCTAATACCCATGGAGGAATACATGATCTACCCAAGAAGTCTAATTCCTAGATACCTATGTTTTCAGGGGAAAGGGGATCATATGGTAACTCGCATTAGACCAACTTCTGTGAGGGTTTTGATTTTCATCAATCTGGACAAGAACACCCTGATGTCTTTATGAGACTCTTTGTGATCTCACTCACTAGGAGTTCTAGGAAATGGATTGACACTAAACCAAGTGGGATCTTCAAGACCCCCGAGGACCTAGAGTAGGCTTTCAAAGTAAAGTGGTGTAAACAAGAAAATGTACAATCCTTTTACTCTCAATACATCTAGATTTGTAGAGGATCCAACGAGAGAATTAGGGACTTAAATGATAGATTAAATCTTCTCCTTAAGAAACTCTAACCCAACTTTAACTCAAAAGATGTTATTCTCCAGCATTACTTGGAATCCTTAGAGGGAACTTTGCAGTTCACCCTCAAGCATCGATTACTCTCAAGCTTAGATGAAGCACAATATGTTTCTTATCAAATTGAGGAGAACCTTAGGTTCGAGGAGTCCATCCATCATATTAACCTTTTGTACAACAACGACTCCTGGGAACCAAATAATGAGGGCATTGTAGAAACTGAACCTAACCTTCTCGAGATCCTTGAGGAAGAATCCAGTGCTTACCCCAGGAAGTGAAGCGAATGTTTCACCAACATACAAGATGTCTCCTTATTCTCTCAAGAGAACGAACCCCCTGAGAAAGTAGAACCCATTCAAAACATATTTGCAACACACAAGGATGAAGATATTGAAGTTTCCCTACCGCAAATTTACAAAGATGACCTTCTTGAAGAAGTTTCTCTTTTTGTCCACCAGGTAGAAAGCATTGGACCAAGGTATGGGGAGACCACACATTTTTATGTTACTCTCCAAGTCAATGACTCCCTACTCCATAATTGCGTCTTTGACCCAAACACTACATCCAACATTATGACTAAAAAGGTCATGCATCAGTTGGGCCTAAGTGTATCACAACCAAACACACGAGGATATTTTGCAAAAGGAATTATCAAGGATTTGAATGTTGCCTTTGACTCATGCCCTTGCGCTCCTTTTACTATAGACGTGTTGGTAATAGATGATTTGAGCAATTGGGGTATCATATTCCACAAGGGCCTTGTAGAACACTTGGTTGGGAGTTTCCAAAACCAAAGATCCGAAGTGGTCATACCTCACCCAGAAGGAGGATTCTTCACATTTCACAAAGAACCCATTATAGGATCCCTAGTTGAAATCCTTGGTGAACCAAATGATCAGCTCCTATGTTTTAACAATGGCATCGATAACTGGTTCATCCAAGAAGCGAGTTTTGGAGGTGAGACTGTTGAAACACCTGAAGGATTATGGACTTTAGAATTCGATGGATCTCATTCAAGTTCTGGGTCAGGGGTAGGCATTGTCTTGAAAACCCCTTCCAATGAGACATTTTATTACTCCTATAGACTTGAGTATCATTGTATGAACAACATTGTTGAATACAAAGCTTTGATCCTAGGTCTCAACTTGGCAATCGATAAAGGTGTCACACACTTAAGGGTGATAGGGGACTCAAACCTCATAGTGTCACAAATGTTACTAGACTTTACTATCAAAAATGAAAATTTGAAGAGGTATCGTGACTTTGCACGATCCATTGCAAAATATTTTGAGATGGTGACAATCAAAGTTATTCCCCAAGAAGAAAACCATGTGGCAGATGCCTTGGTTGTTTCTGCTTCTACCTTACAACCTTGTGATGGTCCACTCTGATACTGATGAAAAATGGAAGTTTTGTTTAGGCCTTTTATCCCTGATAACTTGGAACACTAGAAAGTCTTTGAAGATGATGACCAAATCATTAGGTTCATGGAAAATAGAAAAGAATTCATTGATTCACAAGTAAAATTCTTGGCCAAATCCATGGACTTGGATGTGGTTAACCTTCAAAATAACACCTTGCCTAAAGGATGTGTCCCTTTAGAAAACCTCTTCGATAGACATGATGTTTTCAAAGGAAAGAAACCCAACAAACAAATAGATGAAGCCCTAGAATTCAACATCGGTACGGAAATGGATCCAAGGATGGTCAAAATAGGGAAAGGAACCATTGAGAAGGAAAGGATGGAAATTCTAGACCTCATAAAAGAATTCAAAGATACTTTCGCTTGGAATTATGATGAATTAAATGCATATAGGGGTGATGTCATCCAACATGCTATACCTTTGACAGAAGGAGCCAAACCTTTTTGACAAAAACTAAGACACATCAACCCAAAGTTGGAAAACCAAATGCAAAAGGAACTCCAAAAGATGGTTGATGTTGGCATTATAGCTCCCATCAGGTACTCATCATGGATGTCGAATTTGGTAGTTGTCCGAAAGAAAAACGGTGATATACGTTTGTGTGTTGATTTCTGAAACCTTAACCAATTATCCTTAAAGGACAATTATCCCCTCCCAAATATGGAACATTTGTTACAAAGGGTTACAGGGGCAGGTATGATGTCCATGTTGGATTGATTTTCAGGGTACAACCAAGACTTTCTTAAAAGATAAGATCAGCTTAAAACTACATTTACCACACCATGGGGAACATTTATGTATTTGTGAATGTTGTTTGGTCTTATGAACATCGGTGCTACCTTTCAAAGAGATATGTATTTTTACTTTAGGGATCTCATTCATAAAATCATAGATATTTACCAAGATGATCTCACAGTTGTATCAAAGGAGAGGAAAGACCACATATCACCCCTCTGAATTGTTTTTGAACAATGTAGGAAATATGGTACCTCCTTGAATCCTAAGAAATTTGTCTTCGGGATAGATGAAAGGAAAAATTTTGGTCACATAGCCTCGGAAGGGGGAATATCCATAGACCCTAAAAGGGTCCAGTCAATTAAACATGCTCGACCCCCAGCCAACAAGAAGTCCTTACAATCCTTTTTTGGAAAGACAAATTTCATTCAAAGATTTGTCCCAAACTTTGCAGAAAGGATAAAACCCATGAGTGATTTACTAAAGAAGGAAATTGTGTTTAAATGGGATTATAAAGCCATCAAATATTTTGAAGACATAAAATACTCTATCTCTCAATCCCCAGTCTTGATCAATCTGGATTATTCACGAGATTTCATAATATTCTCTTTTGCCTCCCATGATACCATTGCAGGTGTCCTACTGCGAAAGGACACTAACGATTATGAACACCCTATATCCTTCATGAGTAGAGTCCTTAGGGATTCAAAGTTGAATTATTATATTACTAAGAAGCAAGTGTATGCCTTAGTGAAATCCCTCAAGCACTTTAGAAACTACATGGGTTACAACAAAATCAAAGCTTATGTCCCTTACCCAACAGTGAAGGATGTTTTATCACAACAAGATTGTATGGGAACTAGGGGCAAGTGGGTCTCCAAAATCCAAGAGTGTGAATTAGAGATAAAACCCACCAAGATTATAAAAATATAGGGTATGTCCCAGATGTTGACCAAGAGAAACCAAGAGGCCATACAAATGGGAGAAATTGAACAGATAAACATGGTGGTCAGTGAATTAGAACATGACAAGTGGTATTCTGATATCATCTACTACCTTAAGAATTTATCATGCCCAGATCACCTAGTGGACTACTAATCTAGGTGGATATTGGTGGCCACCCACCTATTCCACTTGGACCCCCACCATTTCTTCTTTCAGTTTTTCAGTTTTCGCACAGTTTACTATTTTTAGCAGTTTTTTCGGGTCCTGAACTTCCGGGGCCATTTTGAGGCCCTAAACGATGTTTTCTTGGGTGAAAAATAGAATCTAACGATGTTATTTTGTCTCTAGCGTTGTAGGCCTCAGATATATCTTTCCAACGAGCTATCATACGCCTAAAATGGAGATCGTATGCAAAAGTTACGACTCCGGGAAGTTGATGCACCAACTTACCCAAACGGGGCCCACATGACTTTTGGCGCTTCATCTCCCAGGGTTAGGTTTTTGGATGTCTAGGAC
>JZKD02S1918241.1:529881-545247 GCA_000966675.3 Picea glauca
ATTGATTTCCCAAATAGGAAAAAAAAATCAACTAGTCAAAGTCAACAGTCAACAAGTCGTACTACTGATGCCAGCATGACATCAACATGGACATGTGGAAGCATGAGGAGGTGACACGTGTCACTCATTTTTGGAATTTTTAGGGGTTGATGTGGACCAATCAAAAATTAACATGTGGCACTATACGGACAAGACACATGGCACTGTACGAACGTTGATGTGGCCCAATGACAAGCTGACACGTGGCAGTATGAATGACAGGTGGTAGTACAGATGTTGATGTGGTAGAGTGACGTGGATGTACAGATGATGATGTGGCAGGATCAGGTATGACACGATGTTGTACAACAGTGATGTGGAAGGCTGACAAGACGGTGATGTGGTGTTGACTGTGTCGGTGACTAGATTGTATAGTCCAATCACAGGGTGACACATGGTCCAATTAGAGGGTGCCATGTGGCACCCCGAATTTAGCCAATGTTGGCTTGGTCAAAAAAAATTTACCTCCGTGGGAATCGAACACCCGACCTCCACACATAGCAAAGTCTTCGCAACCACCAGCGGACCGACCGAGCTAACCATGGGACTTAACCCCTAAACGGAATATATTGGTTTTAAATTGATATGGGTGGAAGTTTGGGGATAAGCCTCGGTCGACGGGAGATAGACCGACCGACCAGGGGCTATGGATACGGGGCTAGCACCAGAATTCTAGGGCGTATGGAGTTTAACCACAAGCCACATGGTACACCATATGACATGGAAAAAGGATTGGACCAAAGGTTTAGGGGCCAACACCTAGTGCTCGGCCATATGGCAGCACCCATATGCCCAGGGGCCCTGAAAAGAGGGGCTAGCATGCCAATACGCTGCAACAGTGGGTTTTAAACTATATTATATGGATTTTTATGATTTTTTATGTTGATTTTGGAGGATTTTGCCCATTTTTTAGGGATCTGGAGCCCGATTTGAGGTTAGATCTTGGGAGGAAATTGGGATAGGATAACCAACCAAAATCATATATAAACCAAGCATTTTTGGGAGTTCAGAACAAGAGAAATGTTGAATAATTCATGAATCCTAAGCCATTTTTATGCAGAGAAACTATTGAGGAACCGAACTTTGGAGGCAATTTTCGGGAGCTATGCTCATCCTTTTTCAGTGACGTCATTTGTGTTGGATTCTTGAGGTCGATCAAAACACGGCCAGACCATTTTTTAATCCTTTTGAGATACTTCTGATGTAATTTTTCAGCATTGAATATTAATAAGAAATCCTCCCCCACTGAGACAAAGGCCCAGAGACGTAGGAAAACTTGTGTCAAACTTCGTTTTCAAGCTTGTTGTTATGATTTTTTGTTCCTTATGTTTACTTTATGTCTTGAATTATTTATTATGGCTGCAATATTCTTTCATTAAGATCTTCTTCTTTCCTTAATTACTAAGTGGTAATTTAACACATGCTTAAAACTCAACCAAGTCTTTAAAATATCATTTTCGGATCAACTAAGAAAGTGCATCCATGTAAGAGATGAGTATGAATTGGGGAGGAAGGGGGATGCCTTGCAAAGATTTAAATATGTCACATATGATATTGATGGAGGGAAGGAAAGAAAATAGATACAATTGGTGACTTCCTAGGTTCAAGTAGTGGCTTCATGAAGGACTTTGTCGAAAATACACGACAATATGTTCAGCATGTCCATGTGTCTCTATGGAAGGATGAGAATTTTAGAATATGCAGACATACATTTCTCGTTGGTATTGTCTTATCAGTGGTTTATTTTTCTTAGAACTACACCCTTCAACCACAAAATAAGATTCAAAGCTAATATTATCACTTAGATAAAGTCAACATAATGGTCCATATCACATACAGGAATGGGTCAGATAGTAACGAAGAAAATAGAGTTATATTGAAGGAGTATCAGTTATACATAAGTGATAATCTGGGCCATGACTTAGCCTACATACAACATTGCTTTCAGTTGTTTTACAATCACCTTAAGGAGAAGAACATACAGATAGATCAACATTTTATTTGGTCAGATGGTTGCGCAGTCCAGTTCAAAAATGATTGTGTATTTCAATGGTTGTGTATGTTGCACAAAAAAATCAAGGTACCACACATTTGGAACTATTTTGAGTCTAGGCATGGGAAAGGGGAACATGATGGAGCAGACACATGCATAAAAAGAGCATTAGGCAGGAAAGAAATCAATTTCACAACTACTTCCCTCTTTCGAGATGCAAAATCCATTGTTGAATGGTGTTATTGAGTAGTGGGAGAGGGAACAAGAACCCGTGAAGACCAATCATACAGGAAAGGACATGTGCATAGATATTTTTAGGAGGTGGTTGATGTATATCTATCACAGTGGTATGAATGAAAAACAATCTAGGGCACTCATGGATTCCATTCAGTTTCAATATCAGATAATGCAATAGTTGAAATATGGATGAGAAAAATATCTTGCTTCTATGGTTCATGTAGTAGTAATGAATGGGATGATTGTGAATCAATAGAATGGGTTGATAGATGGGATTGGGTATCACTCCCCATTGGTCAACATATAACTATGGAATTATCCCAGTTGGAGGAGGACCAATCAAATATTTCAGAAAATTATGATCACATCTCAGATCTTGCATTGCCAGGTTTGGTGAAACCTTCTATTAAATTTTGAATAATTATCATCAATGTTTTATGCTTTAGTCATTTAGTAGACTGACATGTTGGCACTCCATTTTTTTCAGGGCACATATATGCAGTGGTTGCACCAAGAATGGGGCACCGATTATTATATGGAACATTTCTTAGAGGGAAAGAAGACCCTCATGTGATCAGTAATAGACTCTGAAGGCATTGAATTTATTATTGGGTCGATGGTTTTTAAAGGAGAATATCTAACATAGGATGAAAGAACATGAAAGAAAGGTGGTTATATATTTCAATATTATATACCAGGTGAATTTGTACACCACTTTGCGAATTTGGTTGTTGTAACAAACCTCCAACTACAAACAATGCCAAGTAAGAACTCATCAAAGGTACAATACTTCTTTCCTTAGTATGAGCACGAGAAGTTAATGAATACCATCAGTATTAGAGGTGATCATGATGGTATACTTGAATGACCATAGGTGTGTAAAAGGATTAATTGAAAAAATATTTCAAATTTGTGAATGATTGAAATTTTGGCTTCATGTTACGGTTGTTATGGTATTCTTATATGTTGTGGTTATTTTTTGTTGTCAGGGAACTATGTTTAGCCTTCCCTTGTCTTTCCTTTCCATGCCATGTCTTTCCATGCCTTGACTTTCCTTTCCTTGCCAATCCATGCCTTTCCTTTCCATGCCTTTCCATGCCTTGTTTTTCCATTCCTTTCCTTGCCATGTCATGCCTTGCCTTTCCATTTTGTGTCTTGTCATGCCATTCCTTTCCTTTCCATGTCATGACTTTCCTTTCCATTCATTTCCTTTCCATGTCATGTCATGCCTTGTGTTTCCATGCCATGCATTACCTTTTCATTCCATGTCTTTCATTGCCTTGCCTCGCCATGCCATGCCATGTATTTCCTTACCTTGCATTGTCGTGTCTTTCCATGACATTCCATGCCTTTCCATGCCATGACTTGAATTTCATTTTCTTTTCATGCCATGCCTTGCCATTTCATGTCATTCCTTTCATTTCCTTTCATTTTCATGGAATGTCATGCCTTTCCATGCCATGTTTTGCCTTGCCTTTCCAATCCATGCCTTTTCCTTGCCATGTTATGCATTTCCTTTCCATGCCATGTGTTGTCTTTCCATGCCTTTCCTTGCCATGCCTTTCCTTGCCATGTCATGCATTTCCTTTCCATGTCATGCGTTGTCTTTCCATGCCTTTCCTTTCCATGCCTTTCCATGCCATGCATTTCCATGCCTTGCCTTGCCATGCCATGTATTTCCTTACCATGCCATGCCATGCCTTTCCTTTCCTTTCCATGTCATGAATTGTCTTTCCATGTCATGTCATTTCATGCAATTCCTTTCCTTTCCATCCCATGCCTTTCCTTGCCATGCCATGCCTTGTATTTAATTTCCTTTCCATGCCATGCCATGCCTTTCCATGTCATTCCATGCCTTGTGATGGCATGCCATGCCCTTCCTTGCCTTGCCATGCCATGCCATGTCATGACTTTCCATGCCTTGTCATGCCATGTCATTCCATACCTTGACTTTTCTTGCTAAGTCATGCTTTCCCTTTCCATTCCATGTCTTTCCTTGCCATGCTATACCATGACATGCCATGCCTTGCCTTTCCATGCCTTTCCTTTCCATGCCATGTCTTTCCTTGTCATTCCATGCAATTCCTTGTTGTTCCATGCCATGCCTTGCCTTGCCTTTCCATGCCATGCCATGCCATTCCTTGCATTGTCTTTCCTTTCCATGCCATTTCTTTCCTTTTTTAGCCTTACAAGGTGTTAAATTGTCAAACATATGTAATAAGCACTGAGAAAAACCATAGCCTCGGAGATCCTACAACAAACTCTTTCCCGAGAAATTGAATGATAGTGGAGGGGGCCCATTAGATGAAACCCAGTGCCCCTAATCCAATTCAACCAATGGTTCATCCATCTGAGTCTCGGTTTGAGTTTTATCGTGAGTTGCAACTCGCCTCCTCAAGTCATTTAGGGACATGTTGGAAATTTGGTCTAGGGGCATAAAATCCAATCTGATCATCATAACAGAGTTATGTAAACTCTCACACATTTTTTTATCAAGTCCCACGTTCCCACGCTACCCACAATCACCCGACACGATGTTCTTGAAAATCAACCTCTTGTTCAGAATTTGCACTATGCCTCATTGAGAAAAACCCTAGTCCTGGAGATCCTCCAACAAATGCTTTTCTAGGAAACATAATGACAGCAGAGGGGCCCCACTAGATAAAACATAGTGTTTCAGATCTAGTATAACCAATAGTTTGTCCATTTGAGTCTTGGTTTAGTTTTACCACAAGTTTCAAGTCACCTCCTCAAGCCATTCAAGGACATGTTGGAAATTTGGTCTAGGGGCATAAAATCCAAACCGAGCAGCATAACAGAGTTTTGTAAGGTCTCTCAAATCTATTTTTCCAAGGCCTATGTAACCACACTACCCGTAATCACCTGGCACAATGTTCTTAAAAAACAACCTCTTGTTCATAATTTGCATTATGCCTCATTAAGCAAAACCTAGTCTCGAATATCCTCCAACAAATGCTTTTTCGAGCAACAGAATGATAGCGGAGGGGCCCCACTAACTAAAACCTGGTGCCCCAGATCCAATGCAACCAACGGTTCATCCATATGAGTCTCGATTTTAATTTTATCATGAGTTGCAACTTGCCTCCTCAAGTCATTCAGGAACATGTCGACAATTTCGTCTGGGGGCATAAAATCCAAACCAAGAAGCATAACAAAGTTTTGTAAGTTCTCTCATATCTATTTATCTAAGGCCCATGTGACCACGCTACCCACAATCACCCGACATAGTGTTCTTGAAAATCAACCTCTTGTTCAGAATTTGCACTATGCTTCATTGAGCAAAACCCTAGTCTTGAAGATCCTCCAACAAACATTTTTTCGGATGATGAAATGCCAGTGGAGGGGCCCCACTAGTTGAAACTTGATGCCTCAAATCCAATGAAATGGATAGTTCATCCATCTAAGTCTCGATTTGAGTTCTATCATGATTTGCAACTCGCCTCCTCAAGCCATTCAAGGACATGTTGGCAATTGGTCTGAGGGAATAAAATCTAAACCGAGCATCATAACGGAGTTTTGTAATCTCATGCATGTCTGTTTGTCCAAGGCTCATGTGACCATGCTACCCAAAATCACCTAGCATAGTGTTCTTGAAAATCGACCTCTTGTTCAGAGTTTTCACTATGCCTCATTGAGAAAAACCCTAGTCCTGAATATCCTCCAACAAATTCTTTTTCAGGAAAAATATGACGGTGGAGGAACCCCACTAGTTGAAACTTGATGCTCGAGATCCAATGCAACTGACATTTTTTTTCCATCTGAGTCTCGATTTGACTTTTATCACGAGTTGTAACTTGCCTTCTCAAGTCATTCAAGAACATGTTGGAAATAGACCTAGGATTAAACTATGACCTAGACCTAGACCTACACCATTACCATGACGCATACCATGACCTACACCATCACCATGACATAGACAATGGCATGGCATGGCAGGGAATGGCATGGAATGGCATGGAAAGACAAGGAAATCCATGGCATGGTATGGCAAGGCATGGAAAGGCATGGAATGGCATGGAAAGGCAAGGCAAGGCATGGCATGGAAAGGAAACGAATGGCATGGAATGGAATGGCATGGCAAGGAAATAACACTTCATTGGATGGAAAGGAAATTTGTGATATAAATTTTAGTCATATGTCCCTAGAAAAAATGTTTTTTATTTCTTGGAATAAGATATGTTCATTTTTTGTGATGCTTATTTCATTGCAATCCACTTTTTCATTTGAATTTTTCCTCTCATAATGTTATGGAAAGATATATATTTATTGTAGTATAAGTTAAAATGGGAAGTTACATGGAAAGACATGCAAGGAGGGATTAGTCTGTATTATATCATAATTGTGTTCTAGGGATTTGTAAATGTAACAACCTATATTTTGGCCTTAGAAGGTTAGAACTTTAATTTTTTTGTATCTTGGTGATTCATTAATTAGTATTTGTTGGGTTTAGTTAGAATCATATAGACATTTGATATGTATACATATGGATTTATTTATGTGTTGTGGGATATTATTTTTATTGTTATATGATTAGGATGATGATATTTTTGTGATTTGTTTAAACATGCAAATTGAAATGTGGAACTTTGGTATGTGGATACTAGTTCATAATTATGTATAATAGATGCAAGGCATCATGTAAATAAACACACATTTCTTAATTGAACATTAACACAAATAAGGATTCTTATATGAAATTTGTAATGTATATGCATGGATATGATCTATGTGATATTAAAATGACTATAGTTTTGAGGTGACCAAAGCATGGCATGGCATGGAAAGAAAAGGCATGCCATGGAAAGTCAAGGCAAGGCATGGCATTGAAAGGCAAGGCATGGAATGGCATGGCATGGCATGGGAAGGCATGGCATGGAAAGGAAATGTATGATATAGTATGGCATGGCATGGCAAGGCAAGGAAACACGTGGAAAGGCACGGCATGACAAGGCAAGGCATGGAAAGACATGCCATAGCATGGCAAGGCATTCCATGGAATGTCATGGCATGGAAAATCATGGCATGGCACAACAAGTAAAGGCAAGGCAAGGCATGGCATGGAAAAGAAATGCATGCCATGGCATGGCATGGCATGGCAAGGCATGGACAAAAGTCAAGTAAAGTCATTGTAAAGCAAGGAATGGAAAGGCAAGGCAAGGTAAGGGAATACAACGAAAGGCAAAGGCATGGAAAGGCTAGGCAAGTCTAGGCAAGCAAGGCAAGGCAAGGATAGGCATTGATCACATACTTTTTTGTGGACGCCCCATCCACTTGGCATATTGCACATTCATCCATGGAGTTGACTACCTTGGAATTCACAAATGTGAAGTGGTTGCATGCATGCACATTATTGGAGGGAACATTCCATGTGGACACTTGGAATTTGAATTGGCTTGATGCCTATTTTTGGTGGTGTGTCCCCTTCATGAGCATTATTTGGTGCATACTAATACTATTTTTGGATGAGGGCGAATTGCTTTGGAGAGGCTAATGTCCACATGTTGTAACATGGTCAACCATGGATTGAGGAGAGATCAAACTAATTCATTATTATAGGATTTATTTGAATTGTCATGGAGTTAGTTAGAAAATAATAATATTTAATTGTAAAAGAGAAGAGACTCACTCTATAAATAAAAATTATCTATCTCCATTGTAAAGGGTGGAGAATTTGGGTATTTAGGAGCTCTCCTCTTGGGCTACATTGTAGAAAATTTTGGAAAGCTTAATGGAGAATTTGAGGTATATATTGATTTGATGTGAGGTTTTATTGTGCCCTCATATTTTATGTGTTGATTTTGTATTAAGAAACCCTTGTAACATGTTGTGAATTTCATTATAATGAACCATGCTTCATTTTGGATTGAGTAATGTGAGGTTTCAACTCTCTTATTTATATTGTGATTATGTTAGCCTACATGATTGTTATTATTCCTTCCCGGAGTCTTAACTAGGATGGGTCTTCTGTATTTTGGAAAATTTAGGTAATGAGAACCATTAATTGAGTATGGATTTATCACTTAGCAATCTTTTCCACCATAAGATATTTGTTAATGCGAAACACAAGTATTTATAATAACTTTAGAAAAAACAAACTAATCTTACTTACATAGACTTTATTAACACTTTAAAAAATGCCATGAAATGTGTGTTTGTGTGTGTGTACATATATATATATATTCAACATCGTCTAAATTGTACATTTTTTACAAAATGGCACCTCATTCCCAATAGACAAAGTGGCAGCAAGTTCCCTAACATAAAAAAACAACCATATGGTGTCCTAGATACAAAATGGAAGTCATTGGTCACTCATTGACCACTGCCACCCTCACCGCCATGAAGAGAATCCTGGAAATTGATATTTATTCTCTTGCTCAAAGAAGAGCCTCAAGTGGTTTTGGGCCTAGGCGTGTTTCGTCGCTCCGGAGACTGCAAAAAGAAAAAACATTGTTATAAGTTTTTTTCCACAATGAATTAAGAGACTACAAAATGATACTTTGTAATTCAACATAAGACAACTCACTGCATATGATACAAACAATCATGAGGGAGTTACCCTCCTCCGCTGCCCTAATCTCTCAGCAATGACACCTTACGTCAATTACAAGGATCAAATCATGAAATTTAAACAAATATGCATAAAATCTATTCCATTCATGATACATAAAAATTTATCATCAACATATTTTCTCACCATGAATATCTTGGTCCTCGATGGAGAGCCGTTGACAGGTGGAGCACTCAGTTCTACAACCTACTCTGAGGAAACCTCTACTATGGACGGGTGCATCCACTTTGGATGGATGTGATATAAGAGGAGGTGTGGATGGGTGGAATGCAAGTGCATCCATTAAGGATTCATGGAATAAGAAAGATGTTTGGGGTGGGTCACGATGGACCCCCACAAACTGTACAAGTGATGGAATAACCCTCGACCTAAAGTAAGGAAACTCAGAAGATATGGGAAAGTGCCCAGAGAGAGGACTAGTACTAAAACTAGCGAAAATATCAGCAGCCTGCATGCATATTAATAATATTGAACTATTAGTACAAAATAGTAAAATTCAACAACATAAATACAACAAAATTGATATTTAAACGATATTTAACTCTACACATGATACATGTGATGCAGGTGACTTGCCCATCCTAGGTGGACATTGCTCAGCATTGCTTGGTCCCACAACCTATAGAAACGTAAGAATATTAAAAATTAGAGGATGTCATAAAATAAAGAAATCACTATGGTGAATTTATCAAATGTGACACATACATGTGTATTGAGTAGACCGATTGAGTAGGTTGCCTCTACTGTTGCATAAGTGGTGGAGACAGACATTGATGCATCCATGGGCATAGAGGGTCTACTACTTGGGCGTAGCAACTACAAAACAACATAAAATAAAATATCAATATAAATACAAAGAATACTATATAAATATATAACAATGAAAAACATAGATATCGTTAAGATACTAACCTCTTCCATGAAGCTTCATTGTCAACTAAGATCAATAGACCCATATCGAGTCTACCCGCAACTCAAGCATCTATGAGGTTCACATGGATGATTTTTATGTCCATGTGATCTCTCCTCATTGAAATCTTATGTATGGGGTGAAGCTTCGACCCCTCTATCAATGTCACTGGAAGGCACTTCCTGCCGAGATAGTGCAACAAAGATGCCATGTTGCACTAGGCTTCAATTCAATGATGATATAGCGACTTGTGCATGTTGCAAGCTCTCTGTAATAGGAGTATGTTGTGTAGGGGGGTCAATCCTTCACCTGGGGGGACGAAGACCTAACATGGGATCGTACCTAGCATGCTCTCGATATTGTGCGTACCTCGACCCACCCTCTGGAAGTCACCCATGTTATCAAAAATATAAAGGAACCTCCCTAGTATTGCAGGGAGGTTTATCAAATACCATGTACCACCTATCCATCCAGTTTTCACTAATTTGTGTGTGGACACACAAGTCAATGAAAATGTGTTTCTTGGTCACGGATGGTTGTTGTCCAGATTGAGGATCAATAAAAATAGACATTGGTTGTTGCTTTGATATACCCATGATCCGAATTTTAAGGGGGTATATAGTCTAAAGAGAGTCCCATCTCTCCATTATTGGATTGGATTTTATTTTCCACTACTTAGTTAGTTGGGTAGTTAGATCTATTATTATAATAATAGAGACTTATTTAATGAGCTCTTCCCATTATTGTATCGGGTTTTATTTTCCACTACTTAGCTAGTTCGGTAGTTATATCTATTATACTAATAATATAGACTCATTTAATGAGTTGTTTTTGGCTTTGTCCAATGGACCATTTTGTAATGCTATATAAAGGCCTAGCAAGCTTTCTCATAATATCAAGTTACTCATTTTGTCTTCTCTCATATTTTTTATTATTCATTGTGAGATTAATTAGCTCTGAGTTATTTACTAGTAATTATTTTTAGAGAGAAGGCTCTTCTTTGAGACTCACCTCCCAAGTACTTCATTTACATGTTTTTTTTTTTTCATGGTTCTTTTCATGCAAGATTTGCACATCCAAGCTCCTCCTCTCTTGGCATTCAAGCCATCCAGGTCTCCACCCCTGAGATCTGGATCAGTGGTTTCAGAGAGTGTATGCTCTCCATCGGAACAAGGGTTTGAATCATGTTGTGAGTTCAAACATTTGCAGCAATCACCAACCTCATTTTCGAACTATCGAAATCCATTTGTTGGGCCATACATTGTAAGCATCACATTTGGTCCACAGGCACTACAGGGCTTTGTTTTTACCCTCGGATCTTCGTTCACCATTACAAAGAGAACCATACATGGATTCACTACATCCATACATGGATTCACTACATCTATACATGGTTCCACTACATCCATTGGTCTACAACATTTCAACAAATTTGTAAGGTGTCCATGTTGTCCACGGAGGTTCCACAACCTCTACAATACCCATGCTTCTCTACAAATCCTTGGCATCCTTTGTGGCCCTCTACACTCATACAAATTCAAAGAGGGGTTGTGACCTCTACATAGCATTTCAAAGGCTCTACCATATCTCATTAGAAATATCTCTTCAATATACCAAATGGGTATTTCTCAGAATCTCATTTGGCTTCTTGTTTTGAGAGATATCATCGAATTGAATATGAGCATGTATTTGACCCAAGGAGGCCGCGCGCACCACCATATTCAATGGGATTTTTCTTCCTCCTCGAAAAAATACAGAAGGAGATCCACCTATGGCTAGAAATATCTCTTTAATATCTCAAATGGGTATTTCACAGAATCTCATTTTGCTTCTCAGTTTGAGAGATATCATCGATTAAATATTAGCATGTATTTGATCAAAGGAGGTCGCGCGTACCACCATCTTCAACGGGATTTTTCTCCTTTCTCATGAAACTATAGAAGGAGTTCCATATGTGGCTAAAAATATATTTTCAAGAATCAAATGGGTATTTCATGGAATTTCATTTCGTTGTCTAGTTTATGAGATATATTTGTTTGAAGTAGCACATGTTTGTAACCAGCATGGTCGCGCGCCCTTAACATTCGGCCTGGTTTTCTCACTCCATGGACTACCTCATAAAAAATCTCATATATCAATGGAAATATATCTTCAGTAGCTCAAATGGGTCTTCAACGGAATTGGATTTTATCACCCGTAGCAGAAGTTGTGAATAGATTTGCAAAATGATGTTCACAGCACCCAAAGTCACTATTTTTCCATATTATTTTTTTTTAATTTTGGGATTTTATTAAAATTTATTTATTTGCCTACTCATGTACAATGCCATTGTGAACTAGGTTATGGTTCAACCACAAACCCATGGCTATGGGTCAACCTCACAAAACCCAAAACCCTTCTCTTCATTGGGTATTTCACATTGTAATCATAATGGTACAATAATGAGGTTTCTCTTTTTAGCATGGGTGAAATGACGGGGACCATCATTTTCTAAGGGGTGAGGAATGATCTAAATTTTAAGGGGGTATGTGATGTAAATTCGGATGCAAAATTCATAAATATATAAAGTTAATAGATTTCCCAAGGTTGCCCATATGGGTCAAAGAGAGTCTCATCTCTCCATTATTGTATTGGGTTTTATTTTCCACTACTTAGTTAGCTGGGTAGTTAGATTTATTATTATAATAATAGAGACTCATTTAATGAGTTCTTCCCATTATTGTATCAGGTTTTATTTTCCATTACTTAGTTAGTTGGGTAATTAGATCTATTATACTAATAATAGAGACTCATTTAATGAGATTTTTTTTACTTTGTCCAATGGACCATTTTGCAATGTTATATAAAGGCCTAGCAAGCCTTCTCATAATATCAAGTTACTCATTTTTGTTTCTCTTATATTTTTTATTGTTCATTTTGATATTAATTAGCTCTAAGTTATTTACTAATAATTAATTTTAGAGGTGAGGCTCATCTTTGAGCCTCACCTCCCAAGTACTTCATTTACATGTTTTTTTTTCCATGATTCTTTTCATGCAATATTGGCACTATAAGCTCCTCCTCTCTCGGTATTCAAGCCATCTAGATCTATAACTTGTTATCTAGATCTCAGCCCCCGAGATTCGGATCAACCCAAGTCTATAACTTGTTTTCTATCCAATCCAATGTTGTAATACTCAAACATTCTTGGCCTATATTCAGAAATAGAAGTCAATTTCCCTTAGGCACTTGCAATGGACCTCACAATGAGGTCCAATGAAGTGGTCAATGACTCTCTTCTTGGTTCTCTCTTGTCCCTTAATTGATTTACAAATGTTCTTAAGGCCAACCTCTCATCAATTTGGGTGTTTATGTTGGGTGGTTGTGGTGGGTTGGGGTTTTCCTCGCCTTGGTTTATTGGTTGGTTGTTTACATTGTCTCCCGATTCCATTTTATAATATATGTTGCAATTGAAAAGGGCAATTTAATAAGTGAACTTATGACAAATGTATTACAAACAATAATTTCATTTTATCCCAACAAAATCATTAACATAATTTTGTGTAAAACAAAGAAAAACTGTGTGTTATCTTTACAATGAACTTGAAAAAAACCTATACAAAATTAGTGAATTGTTGATAGATTTACATTCAAGTATTAATTATGTGTAGTGAACCTAACTAATAAATTTTCAATGCCATTAGGATTTACATCCATAACCCATGACTAATTGTTTTGTATTTTTTGCAAAGCCAAAAGAAGAAATGACAAAAAATCAACCATAGATTTTTTGTAATGAACACACTCTCAAGATCTGGGTTTTTTTTCCTCCTCTATTTGTCCTCTTTGCTTGCTTCAATTAGGCAAATCGTAGCTGATTGGAAGTTCCGGCCTTACCAAACCTATAATATTAGGAACGTATGCACTTTCCTTCAAAAACACACGCAAATGCATGTTAAGTCTTGAGATTACATAAACAAAGGCTATATTGATAACCCTACAAAATTATAAGTTTTTTCTTGTTTTGAAATTAAAATATATATATATATATATATATATATATATATATAATAAACTAGACATCCAAAGAAGAATATATATATATATATATATATATATATATTCTTTAAAAAGAATAGATGGTAATATATATATATATATAACTTAAAATCAAGTGTTACGCTATTGAGAAACTATAAAATATCCTAGGTTTATCTCTACAAATTAATACAACTACATATCAATCTTAAGATAATATTACATACCCAAAAACAATACAATTGCATATGAAAATCTTAAGATAATATTAAGAGAAGATTTTAATCTCCTTTGAAATGAAAAAATCAAACCAACTTTCAAAAGTGCATCGTTATTGATTCAGTGGAAAGAAGAAAAAACATCTCAATACCATTGGGCAATGAGTCAGTGGGCACTCGGAGCATCAGGTGCTGCTTTAAATAAATCAGATGTCCATGTTTACCTATCTTTCAAGATTTTATTTCATTCCATATGATCTAATCTCAGTACGGCATCACGTTCTAATCGCCTTTATGTAATTTTCACGTAATATCAGCAGATTGTTCACATCATGCTTTCTTTTTTTATATTATTTTCCACTGTGCATGATGTCTCCGTGCTCCCTCAACCTGAACGGGCTCAGGCCTCACAATAAAATAATATTAAAAAAATAATTTTGAACCAGAGCTGTTTGTCTAGCAGAAGAATAGAGGAAGAGATCATTATTGTCATTTGAACCACAGCAATTTGTCCAGCAGAAGAATAGAGGAAGAGATTATTATTGTGTTCAGAGATGCATTTTATAGTTTAGTATTAGGTTACAGTATAATGTGTGATTTTTTTGGTTAAATTTAATGTGGAGCTGGTACATGTCACTTTTAAATAATAATAATAAATTAAGTAAATGAAAATTGTATATGTGGGTTTTAGTCTTTTACTCTAAAAAAGTTTAAAAAGAAGAATTTACACCTTAATCTTGAGAGATTAAATCCCTCTAAATTTTTTTCTTAGTAAAACCAAAATTAAGATAAATATATACTGATGTCACATCAAAACTCAGCTATTTTACATAGCTTTCCAATAAATTGCTACCAAAGCTGAAACCACCAGCAAACAAATTACATTAACTCAAACTGAGCCTCTCCTACATAAACATATCATTTCACTTTACAATCGTCGTTACAGGTTAGGCTCACATTCACTCGGTTCATTCGTATTGCATTTTCTCCTTTCTTGAGTTTGAGATTTTGAAAAGAAATGGTGAGACAAATTCTATATTGATTGCAACTATTTTTCCCAATATATCTTGTATTTTTAATTTGGTACATTTTTTCTTGGTTTAAAAAAAAAAAATTGTTGGTAATATTCGTTTAGGAGGTTTCCGAGGTGTAGGACAGTCGGTGACGGAGTGTGTTGGAAACCTGCGGGGACAAAAAATCCAACCATGTTAAGGGTTGGTGTGGCTCAAGTCGGGTACCATCCCCTAATGATTTTGACTGCTTAGATGCCCCTGAGTAGCAGTTTCTCAAACCACGCGTAGCCAACAAGTCTCACACAAATTAACAAACAAAAAAAATATCCGTTTCAGAGAGTTTATAT
>JZKD02S1918241.1:545279-558009 GCA_000966675.3 Picea glauca
AATATCGAAATCATCAAATTTTCAAAAAATAAAGCCTTCTACAATCAACAACTAATTCTAATCCACTGGATTTCTTGGAAGATTACAAGGTCACTGTGCTGAACTTTACAACATCCTCACCCTGTCATATATCTTTTTTTTTTAATTTTATTTGACAAACCAATTAAAGCCTATAGCAGGTTAAAAAAAAACAGGAATAAAAACAATATAGTTAATCAATTTTGATATCATCTTTTACAAATTGGTCATATCTAAGTGTTAAGTAGATGTTTTTTTTTTCATATTAAATATTATATAAGTTGTTATGAAATTTTTGAGACGAAGAGTGTGTGCGAAATTTTAAAAACAATATACCTAATCAATTTTTATATCATCTTTTACAAATTGGTCATATCTAAGTGTTAAGTAGATGTTTTTTTTTATATTAAATATTATATAAGTTGTTATGAAATTTTTGAGACGAAGAGTGTGTGTGAAATTTTGAAACTTTTAATGTTTTGAGTGGACACTCCACCCATCATCATGGATATAAGAAGTTTGATGATGGGGGAGTGTCCACTTGCAACATTGACTTTTCAAAATTTCACACAGTCTTCATCCTAAAAATTTCATAGCATTATGATTAACTGTGGAAACTTGCATATTCAAATTATATAAGTTATTGGATTCTCTAACTTATTAGAGTAAAGTGGATAAGGTTTGGGATCAATTCAACTAACTTCCATTATAAGTTATAACTTAACAATATTAAGATGTCCCAAAACACTTGAAAGACATTCTTATTTACAATTCGAATAAAGTGAATAAGGTTTGGGATCAAATCAACTAACTGCCATTATAACTTAATAAAAGTTAAGATGTCCCAAAACACTTAAGAAATATTCTTATTAAAAATGTCTAATAATTTGGAAGACTCATTTTTTATATATATTTTATCCAACTGTTGTTATTGGGAAGAAATTATAATTCATTGACAATATATGGAAAACATTATAATCCATTATAAAAAAAAATATTATAATCCATTAAAAATATTTGAAAGATATTATAATCCATGAAAATTAATTATAGTTACTTATTTAAATCACATACCTCAAATAACACACAAAATATCTGAGGACTCAATTAAATTACACCCAGATACTTTGGAATGATGACTGATGGGTTTGAACTCACTACCTTCCAAATTCCTATAAACCCCATAAAGTCTACAAACCAACTCTCTCTATATATAGCAACTCTGAATTATATATATACCATCTCTGTATTTGTTCACTGGTCACTCTATCTAAGCTTCCTTGCAACCCTACAAACGACTTAGGGATGAGGATTGTAAAATGTTTATATATATATATATATATATATATATAAAGTCTTCAAAAATATAACTAGGGGAGCTTCTCATATAGCAACAGATTGGGAACTGGTAAGAGTAACTAACTGCAATTGGTGGTGTCTATGCCGTGTAGGTGGTGGCAGAATTTTTTGATCCCTTTCGTAATTTAGGTTCTTGCATGAACCCATTCCTCGTGTTCTATTCATTGTGGGTAACATCATCAATGTTTTCTTCGCCATTGATATTGATTTAACCTTTTTCGTTGCTTAGAAGGACGAAATCACGTCTCTGCTCGCATACGACCCAAAGAAAATTCCCTCCAATTAAGCATCATTTAAAATGCACGTTATATTATCTTATCAACGGCTATTTTTTCTCATTTTTTTTTCAATTGCCTCCAATTAAGCATCATTTAAAATGCACATTATAGTCTGAAGACAATCTTATCAACGGCTATTTTTTCTCATTGTTTTTTTTTATGCGGAAGCTTGTAGAAACAGAAATAGGGGACGGTTTTGGAGAATTTGGGCTCCTTTCTTATAACCTGCCACATGGGTTTAAGACATCAACAAAGAAGCTCTCACAGCTTCTGTGGCTCGGTAGCAATTCATTACTGAGAGTCTTGGAATCAAATTCTGGAGATCGCAGGATAGTTATGACTAATCTTTCCGGGTTAGCCACAAATAACCAGAACACATAATCTCGTTTTTTTCATGTGTATGTATACACGCTCCGATTATATCATATTCTCGTTTTTCTCATGTGTATGTATACACGCTCTGATTATATGTTTTGAATAACTTTAATCTAGCAGAAGTCGACACAGAGGAAGGAGCCGCAAGAGCTTGATCACAATTCTGTCAATTGCCCTGTCCCTGATAAAAATTCATCTCTTCGTTATGTTGCCTTGGAGGGAAACCAGAAACTAATGAAGTATTTACTTAAACAGGAAGAAATCAAAATGAACCAGATTACAACGGTCGAACTACATTGGTATAAATTCTGTACATCATATTTTGACTTCAAACTAAATTTTTATATATTATTAATATTATTATTATTTTCAATTTTATTTTATTTAACTTGTTATATGGGGTCTTTTATATTAATATATTATTTTTTTAAATAATAAATTAATTAAACATTTTTCCTACTTCCTTTAACATGTATACTAATTTTTAAAAATAATAAATTAATTAAATAATTTTAATAGCTTTTTATATCAATATAGTAGTTTTTAAAATAATAAATTAATTAAACATTTTTAATAGTTTTTTATATCAATATTATACTAATTTTTAAAAATAATAAATTAATTAAATAGTTTTAATAGTTTTTTATATCAATATAAATAATAAATTATTTAAATAATTTTAATAGTTTTTTATATCAATATACTAGTGTTTAAAATAATAAATTAATTAAACATTTTTAATAGTTTTTTATATCTATATATAATATTTTTAAATAATAAATTTATTAAATATTTTTCTAAGTTAAGTGAGGAATTTCAAGGTAAAATAACTTAATTAAACATATTTCTAGGTAAAAAAAAAAATTCAAGATAAAACACCATTTGTAAATTTAAGACATAAAGAAATTAAACATTCTTTCAAAATAGGTGATAAATTTTAAGGTAAAATTATTGTGATCTTGGAGCATAATAGACATAGACCAAAGCTTGGGGAGAGGACTCTTATGGACAAAAAGAAGTCAAGAGAGAAATCATGTTAGTTCACAAGAATCACTCTAGGAGAAATGAATTCACTTTTAATATCAGATTGTGTGATTGTGTGTTAATCCATTAGTAAATTGCATTGCTTTCACCTTAGTTTCATTAGATGACACTCCTATTCCTAAAGTTTTTCAATATTTGTTTTCTTTATGTGATATGTCTTTTAACATCTTTCCATACCAATGTACTATTTTTTTCAAAAAGAACATAAATCAATTAAACATTCTTTAAAGTGAGGAATTTCAAGGTGAAACCACATTTGTGATGATAAATCAATTTAACATACTTCCAAGGTAGGAAAAAAAATCAAGATAAAACACCATTTGTGAACTAGGTACATAAAGAAATTAAGCATTCTTCCAAAATAGGTGAGAAATTTCAAGGTAAAATGTTATTGTGATCTTGAAGCATAATAGACATACACAAAGATGTGAGGAGAGGACTTTTATAGACAAAATAATTCAAGAGATAAATCATGTTAGTTCAAAAGAATTAGTCTATGGGAAATGAATTCAGTTGTAATATCAAATTGTATGTTAATCCATCAATAAATTGCACCACTTTCACCTTAGTTTCATGAGATGGTAGTCATATTTAGCCAATGAAAAAGATGTCACATATTTTCTTATATGTTTTTTCTATAGGGGATTTTTGAAGCCTTTAAGTATTTTGTTTCGTCATGTCATATGTCTTTTAACAATTTTGTATACCAATTTACTATTTTTTTCAAAAAAAACATAAATCAATTAAATAGTCCTCAAAGTTAAGGGAGGAATTTCAAGGTAAAACAACATTTGTGATGATAAATCAATTAAACATACTTCCAAGGTAGGTAAAAATATCAAGGTAAAACACCATTTGTGAAATTGGGACATAAAGAAATTAAACATTCTTCCAAAGTAGGCTAGAAATTTTAGGATAAAATGACATTGTGATCCTGAAGCATAATATACATAGAAAAAGGTGTGGGGATAGCATTTCTATAGACAAAAGAATTCAAGAGAGAAATCATGTTACTTCATAAGAATTAGTCTAGGGGAAATGAATTCAGTTTTAATATCAAATTGTATGTGACGCAGCCGCACCCGCAGGCACGTCCGCTCATAGGATCTTCTCTTCCCTCGGCCCGAAGAACGCCAAGGTTCTTCTATTTCCCTGTCGGGAAATCTACTCCCACAGATCTTCTCCACACAATTCCCCTCTCTTTACTTATCGTAGAATCGGAACTCATGACTTCGCAAGTCCAATAGTCGAGCACTGCACTATCAAATCCCTGAGACCCGATACCTCAGTCAACACTCACCCTTCTCTTTACCCTGTCGGAACTTTCCCTATCGCAATTTCGGTACTCGCGATACCGAGTAACTCATCTTACCAACTCCCGATACCCAATACACTGAAACTCCGACGCACACGTGCGAATTGACTTTTCCCTTCCCGTCACTCCTATCGGGATCGCGAATCCTGATGTCAATGGTTTTGGGACTTTACTTTTCCCGAACTCTGATTTGGCACGCCACCTGTCCTCCACTCTGACTCTTGTGGTCCCACACAGCTTTCCCGTCATCATATCGCGTTTCACGATTCCAAGCTACAAGAGTATCCTGTCTCCGGAATCTCCAATGCTCCAAACCCCGACTGCTTTGAATCTTCTGACACACGTCCCGAATGATGGACAGTTCTGAGTCTGTCGAAATATCGTGGATCGCGATATCGCAATTCCTGTTGCAATACTTTAGAGGTTCGATCTACGAAACCCCAATACACGATATATGTGTAGATCCAACAGTCCTGACTGACTTGGATCGACGCTTCTATCTGTCATGAGTTTAAATCTTCGGGAATACACCATTGTATCTCCCCTGCACCTCCAAAAGATCTGACGACTCGCGGAGATTCGCGGATTCTCCTCGGAGAATACCGACTGTCTGTTTCTTCCGAAGAAACTCGCGGAACGACTAAGTGTCCCTCTCCACGGAACTCGTTCGCCTGCTCGCAACCCTGCAACGCTTCTTGCAAACTTCAAGTCGCGGCTTCCTTGCGCTATTCCTCCACGGGTTCGAAGGCCTATCCTTCCTGAGCTTTTCACGACTTTCAAGTCCTTAGAAAGAAACTTTGCACGCACTCCTTGCGGCAAACCTTCAACCACGTTTGAGTGTTGGAGTCTTCGAATTTGCACACACTAGGAGTAGAAATCCTTCAAAGACTCACTCAAGCTCGCAACCCCGGGGATTTTAACCGGCCTGCGCACTCCTTGCACGGCTCCTGTGCCCAACTGCACCTTTAGGGAGAATGAGAACAAAAGATATCTCTATTCTGAACCCTCTGTCAACGCACTCCTTGCGGACAATTCGACTGCACTCCTTGTAGGAATCTCTGGCTCAAATAGAGAAACAATTGAAACTCATTCCTTCTTCCCTTCAGATTTCAAACTCAACCATGAAATCACATACACAGCAATAAAGCAAATGCATAACAGGAAAACAAACTCATGAGCACATCACTTAACATCAACACACAGAGAAAAGACACAAAACCATGGATTTGAATCAACTTCTTCTATTAATTCAAGATATATACATGGATGTTCTTCTATAGCTCTCTGCTCTCCCGCTGTGCTCTTCCTGCTTCTAACTATTTCCTGAATTATGTTTACAATGTACAAACGAGGGTGTCTATATCATTTTTCCCTCCTTTCTAAAACTGTCTAATCTATGAATAAATTTCTATCTACCTGCATTAACTATATTAAATTCCATATATCTACTAAGGACGAGAGTTATCCGCTCAAGATCCATTTACAATATACAAGTGTGTCTCATCTTAATGGCTCATTTAAGATCGTGCAACAATTCCAAAGCAATTTCAAAATTTGTGTTGGCTTACCCAGTTGGCTTCTTCTTCCGTGCTGGATCGCTTGATGTGTTGGCGATTCTCTTGCATCATACTCCCTCGCTTGAAAAATTTCATGGGCTCCTGTCCATGAGCTTCTGCACGGTCTATCCATGCTTCTGTATTTCTGCTTCAGTCTCCCAGCTAGCATCTTCAACTGGATGGTTCTTCCATTTGACCAGATATTCATAGTATTCTTTCCTCCTGGTCTTCTTACTGACCCATTTATCCAGTATCTTCTCCATCTGTGGATTTTCTACAATCAGCATCTGCTTTTTCCACTGAACCCCTGGTTGTTCACCTTATGTTCCTGCTTCCTCAGCTTTATATGGATATAAATCTACGACATTGAATATCAGAGATATTCCGATCCCATCCGGCAACTCGATCTCATAATCATTTTCTCCAAATTTTCTCAAGACCTTACATGGTATGATTTTCTTCATCTTCAACTTATTGTATGTTCCCCTTGGGAACCTTTCCTTTCTCAAATGTGCCAGAACTAATTCACCAACCTCGAACTGAAGTTGTCTCTTCCGCTGGTCGGCTCTGCGCTTATATTCATGACTTGAGTCTAACAGTCGTTGCTTCACTTGGCCGTGAAGTTCTTTCATCGCTTCCGCGAACTCTTCGGCACTTGCGCTCCTAGTCGCAGTTTGTTCTGTATCTCTCAATTCAGAAACTCCCCTCGACTGTGTGTCATACACAATCTGAAATGGACTTTGGCCTGTTCTTCTGTTCACTGAGTCATTATATGAAAACTTGGCCTACGGCAATATACTATCCCACTCGTTGTGGTGCTCTGTCACCAAGCTTCTCAACAAGTCTCCCAGACTTCTGTTGACCACTTATGTCTGTCCATCTGTCTGAGGATGATAAGAAGAACTAAACAACAAGTTAGTTCCCAACTTCTTCCATAGGGTCTTCCAGAAATGTCCTGCGAACTTTGTATCTCTGTCTGAAACTATACTTCTGAGTAAGCCATGAAGTCGGATGACCTCTTTGAAAAACAGATTTGTGATATGAGTCGCATCACTGGTTTTCTGGCATGGGATAAAATGCGCCATCTTGGAAAACCTATCCATTACCACAAAGATTGAATCAGCACCTCTTTGTGTCCTTGGCAACCCTAATACAAAATCCATGCTTATCGCCTCCCACGGCCTCTCTGGTATGGGCAATGGCTGATAAAACCCTGCATTCTGCTTCCTTCCCTTTGAATGCTGGAAAATCCTGCATCTATCTACAAATTGCTTGACCTCTGCTCGCATCCCTAGCCAAAAGTATGACTCGCTCAGCTTTGCAAATGTCTTGTCATGACCGAAATGTCCTACCAAGCCTCCGTTGTGTTTCTCCTTTAGCATATTCTCCCTCATGGAGCAATTTGGAATACACAACTGATTGCCTCTAAACAATAATCTCTTTTGGATCATATAGTCTGTCCAAGGGCTTCTATCTCTGAGAAATGGATTCTCAGCTGCTTCAGATGCTTCTCTAAAATCCTGATCATCTGCATACATGTCCCTGAGATCATCAAAGCCTAACGTCCTGACTTTGAACTCCTGCATCAGCAAACATTTCCTGCTCAAAGCATCAGCCACTTTGTTAGCAATACCMRAAATATGMTTAATTACAAAAGTGAAATTCTGCATGTATTCGACCCACTTAACATGCCTCTGATTCAACTTCTCCTGTTGAGTCACAAATTGTAATGCATGGTTATCACTATATAAAACAAATTCCTTCGGAATCAAATAGTGCCTCCATTTTTTCAATGCCTGGATGATGGCATAGAATTCCTTATCATACGTGGAGTACTTCAATTTTGTCTCATTCATCTTCTCGCTGAAGTATGCTATCGGTATGTTCTCCTAACTCAAGACCGCTCCTATGGAAAACCCGTTTGCATCACATTTTACCTGAAACATCTTCTGGAAATCTGGTAACACCAGAATTGGTTGTTCCGTAATCTTCCTCTTCAATAGATTGAATCTCTTCTCGGCCTCTTCAGTCCAATGAAAAGATTTATGTCTTTTCTTGACTGTATCCATCATCACTGCACTGATTCCACTGAAATTCCTGATGAACTTCCGGTAGAAACTAGCCAGTCCATGGAAACTCCTCACCTCAAAAATGGTTCTCGGTGATGACCAATTCTTGATTACTTCCACCTTATCCGAATCCATCCTCAACTCATTAGTCGAAATAACAAACCCCAATTAAATGAGCTATGTCTTCATGAATGAGGACTTCTTCATATTAATCAACAGCTTCTCCTGCTGTAGCTTCTTCATCACAATGGCCAAATGCTTCAGATGTTCAGCCTCTATCTTACTGGAAATCAGTATATCATCGAGATATACGATGACAAATTTCCCGATGAAATCCTTCAGGACTTCATTCATCAACCTCATAAAGGTACTCGGCGCATTCGTCAAGCCAAATGGCATGACAAGACATTCATACAACCCTTCGTTGGTTTTGAAGGTCGTCTTCCACTCATCGCCTTCCCTCGTACGAATCTGGTGATATCTGCTTTTCAGATCAACCTTTGAAAAGTATTTTTCCCCTCTCAAGAAATCCATTAAATCATCCATCCGCGGTAATGGAAACTTGTACCTGATGGTTATCTTGTTGATTTCCCTTGAGTCGGTACACATTCTCCAGCCCCCATCTTTCTTCGGACTGAGTACCGTTGGAATGACACACGGGCTCAAACTTTCTCTGACCAATGCTTTGTCGAATAACTCCTGGACTTGCCTTTTAACTTCTTCATTTTCTTGCGGCATCAACCTGTACGCGGATTTATTCGGAAAACTAGCTCCTGGTATGAGATCAATGTGATGACTCACACTCCTCATTGGTGGCAATGAACAAGGTAATTCGTCCACCACGATGTCAGCGAACTCTCCCAGTAGTCCCTGAATTTCCTCTGGTAAATAATCCACTCTTGTGCTAGTCAGAACAATCCTCGGTTTCCTGACCACAAAGAATTGTGGATCTTCTTTCTTCTTAACCTCGGTAAGAAGTTCCTTCCCACTCATGAGAAGTTTTGTGTTGCTTACTTCCAGTTTCACCTCCTTATCTTTTATTAGAAGAAATATATGGGTTCTCCCATTCTTCTCCAGGGTATATGTGTTCATTCTCTCGTCATGAATCACATTTATGTCATATTTCCATGGTCTACCCAACAATAGATGACATACATCCATGGGAATAACATCACATAAGATCTTATCATTATATCCACCTATCTTAAGTTCAACCAAGCATTGTTTAGTAAAAGTTACCTGGTGTCCTTTCTGTAGCCACAAAACTCTGTATGGGCTTGGATGATCAATCGTCTCCAGCTCCAACTTCTCCTCATCTTTCAGATCCATCTGATAGGCATCCTCCACCGTTTGGATGGTTACCATGCTCATCTCATCCTGGATATCATATCTCAGGCCATTCATATATCTGGAAACCTTCTCATCATCGCTCTCCCGATGACCTGCCCTGATGTTCAGTCGATAGAATTCCTCCATGTATTCCTTCACTGTCATCAGCTTCTATCTCAGGTTCTGCATCCTCCTGAATAGAGTAATTTGATAATCTCTCAGGATGAATTTTGCCTTTGCAATCATCCTGTCCTAGCTCTTGATCTTCTGCTTGTCCTTGTAGTGTCTATCTACTTGTAGTTCATCCCACCACAATGTTGTGTGTCCTTTCAAGCATGTAACAGCATGCTTGACTTTCTTATCCTCTTCAACATCTTCGTAGTCAAAGTATGTGTCGAGAGCTCTAATCCAATCTAGAAGCTCCTATGCATCCAAGTTTCCTTCGTAAACTAGAATGTCCATTTTTGCCCTTGCACCCATCCTGGAAATGGATTTGATCAAACATTCATTTGATGAGTCTTCAGCTGCAACTTCCTCCTCTCGTTCAGCCTCTATTTCACTATCGGAATCACTCAGATCCCCTACACTAGTTGTACGTCTTTGCACTGTCTCCATGTCCTCGAGTCTTGCTTGGAGATCTCTCATCTGTCTCTCTATGGATGGATCAGTTATCTGCCTGCCTCTTCTCCGCACCTCCCTATCCTCTGGATCGGGTGATTGTCTTTCTCTCCTGGGCGGCATGGTGAATTTCCTTATTCTCTGCTAAAGAAAGCAAAGAAACTTTCTTGTTCTGATACCACTCTGACGTGTGTATCAGAGTGCTTTTCCTCCCCTTCCTCTTCCTGCCTGAAATATACAAGCAAGATTCGGGCTCTGATACCACTCTGACGCAGCCACATCCACAGGCACATCTGCTCACAGGATCTTCTCTTCCCTCGACCTGAAGAACGCCAAGGTTCTTCTATTTCCCTGTCGGTAAATCTACTCCCACAGATCTTCTCCGCGCAATTCCCCTCTCTTTATTTATCAAAGAATCGAAACTCGCGACTTCGCAAGTCCAATAGTCGAGCGTTGCACTATCGAATCCCCGAGACTCGATACCTCAGTCGACGCTGACCCTTCTCTTTACCCTGTCGGAACTTTCCCTATCGCAATTTCGGTACTCGCGATACCGAGTAACTCGTCTTACCAACTCCCGATACCCGATACATCGAAACTCCGATGCACACATGTGAATTGACTTTTCCCTTCTCGTCACTCCTATCGGGATTTCGGACTTGGCGGAATCACGAATCCTGATGTCAATGGTTTCGGGACTTTACTTTTCCCGAACTCCGATTTGGTGCACCACCTGTCCTCCACTCTGACTCTTGTGGTCCCACACAGCTTTCCCGTCGGGATATCGCGTTTCGCGATTCCAAGCTACAAGAGTATCCTGTCTCTGGAATCTCCGATGCTCCAAACCCCGACTGCTTTGAATCTTATGACACGTGTCACGAATGATGGACGGTTCTGAGTCCGTTAAAATGTCGCGGATCGTGATATCGCAATTCTTGTTGCAATACTTTAGAGGTTCGATCTACGAAACCCCGATACATGATATATTTGTAAATCCAACAGTCCTGACTGACTTGGATCAACGCTTCTATCTGTCATGAGCTTAAACCTTCGTGAATACACCACTGTATCTCCCTTGCACCTCCACAAGATCTGACGACTTGCGAAGATTCATGGATTCTCCTCAGAGAATATCGACCGTCTGTTTCTTCCGAAGAAACTCGCGGAATGACTAAGTGTCCCTCTCCACGAAACTCGTTTGCCTGCTCACAACCTTGCAACACTTATTTCAAACTTCAAGTCGCGGCTTCCCTGCGCTATTCCTCCATGGGTTTGAAGGCCTATCCTTCCTGAGCTTTTCACGACTTTCAAGTCCTCAGAAAGAAACTTTGCACGCACTCCTTGCGGCAAACCTCCAACCATGGCTCAGTGTTGGAGTCTTCGACTCTGCACACACTAGCAGCAGCAATCCTTCAAAGACTCACTCAGGCTTGCAACCCCGGGGCTTTTAACCGGCCTGCGCACTCCTTGCACGGCTCCTGTGCCCAACTGCACCTTTAGGGCGAATGAGAACAAAAGTTATCTCTATTCTGAACCCTCTGTCAACGCACTCCTTGCAGACAATTCGACTGCACTCCTTGCAGGAATCTCTGGCTCAAATAGAGAAACAATTGAAACTCATTCCTTCTTCCCTTCAGATTTCAAACTCAGCCATGAAATCACATACACAGCAATAAATCAAATGCATAACAGGAAAACAAACTCATGAGCACATCACTTAACATCAACACACAGAGAAAAGACACAAAACCATGGATTTGAATCAACTTCTTCTATTAATTCAAGATCTATACATGGATGTTCTTCTACAGATCTCTACTCTCCCGTTGAGCTCTTCCTGCATCTAAATATTTCCTAAATTATGTTTACAATGTACAAACGAGGGTGTCTATATCCGGTTTCCCTCCTTCTTTCTAAAACTGTCTAATCTATGAATAAATTTCTATCCACCTGCATTAACTATATTAAATTTCGTCTATCTACTAAGAATGAGAGCTATCCACTCAAGGTCCATTTACAATATACAAGTGTGTCTCATCTTAATGGCTCATTTAAGATCGCGCAACAATTCCAAAGCAATTTTAAAATTTGTGTTGGCTTATCCAGCTGTCTTCCGCTTCCGCGCTGGCTCGCTTGATGTGTTGGCGATTCTCCTGCATCAGTATGTTAATCCATTAATAAATTGTATCACTTTCACCTTAGTTTCATGAGATGTTAGTCGTATTTATCCCAGGAAAAAGATGTCATGGATTTTCTTATATTTTTTTTTATAGGGGATTCTTTAGGCCTTTCAATATTTTTTTTCTTCGTGTCATACGTCTTTTAACAATTTTTTACACCACTATACTATTTTTTCAAAAAGAGCATAAATGAATTAAACATTCTTCCAAGTTAAGAGAGGAATTTCAAGTTAAAACAACATTTGTGATGATAAATCAATTAAACATTTTTCCCAAAAAAAAAACATACTTTATTATTTGAGATGAAAATCAAAGTACATTCCAAAGATGCTTGAACCACATTGATGGTTTTCAATTTAAGAAAAATTAGCAAGGAAGCTTAAGACAACTTCATGCTATAATAGACAACAAAATACCTAGAGCCATAGATTTGAATATTTTCAAATACATTAGTGACCATACATCCAATAGAAAAAGATTAGTGACCATACATCCAATAGAAAAAGGACATATATTGTCATTCAATACAAATATGTTGGTAATTGATGTAGTCTTGTCAATCATCTGACATGATGCAATCCGTCAATCC